>JAPEVF010000460.1:0-17888 GCA_029747585.1 Pleurotus djamor
GTGTCGCCAACGCTAACGGCGTGAACCGTGGATCAATACACTATCGGAGCGCGCTCGTTGCCCGCTCCTCGTTCATCGTTATGTTTTTTCAAAGTGTTACACGATCCGAAACAATGTCACTATCGGCGGAGAAGCGCACCGATGCAATGTTTCGTTGACGTTCGATAAGCCTTGGTCTGTTTTATTGGAGGCAGTGGTNAATCTCTTGACTCACAGGAGGAAGGCTCTCTGTCGAAGCGTGCTACCGTCAGTTACTCTTAAACTTCCTGCCAATTACTACGTATGACTCATCCGACCCATGCCTACAGAGAGCTGAGTGTGAGGGTGCCTGCACGATGCTCGTCCTCGCTGGTCAACTCACTCAAGCCGGATGGCAAGGATGCGTTGAAAACTGTATGGCCCGTGGACTTCCTACCCCTCCTCCCACCCCGCCCCGTCAGAAGGCTGGAAAGAAAGCCAGGCGCTCCGTTGGCGAGGAAACGCTCTCCAAACGTGCCACTGTGAGTCGCTTTTCTACTAGCGATTGCGGTGTCCGACATGCTCACGCAACTCTATAGCGCGCTGAATGTGAAGGAGCCTGTAATATGCTTGTCCTCGCCGGGCAACTAACTCAAGCTGGATGGCAACAATGTGTCGAAAGCTGCATGGCTAGGGGCCTTCCTACTCCCCCTCCTTCTCCGCCGCGTCAGCAAAAGCCCCGCCCCCGTGTTTGAGAAAAGATTTGTCATGTTAGGCTAGTTCATGCCCAGTATCAAATACACGGGAACAATGTACGTTTGCCAACTAGTGCTCAACTCGGTCCGTTCAATTATCATCAGTGTTGAGCCTCGAGATGATCCGTAGCAACGAAGAAAGGGTCAACAATGAGATTCAAATCTAATAGAATAGCCACCACCAAGCTCGAAATCCTCTTCCTCCAAATATGAGAGATCTATGCGAGCTGGCCAATCCAACCTGAAATCAACTTGAGACTGCCTGCTGGAGTAAGCTCAATCGCTCTTCGGACGTTGGTTCAATCTTGCAGTCGTATGGCTCCGGAAGGCTGATGGAGGAACATATGAGGCAGTCGTGACAATGAGATGTTGGCTCTAGCATAACGCACCAGATGAGATTGTGAACGAATCGTGGGTTCAGACTGCCGCTATCAGGAGGCGCAATTTTGCATGCCCAAAGAATCAGAGCGACAGCGATGAACAATGAGTTTTCCGCAAGCGCTTTTCCCGGGCAAATTCTGTCGAATCATTCGCTCATGATCAGACATTGAAGTTGTGTTGAGCGGATGATTCACCTCCTTCCAAAGCCAAAAGCCCAGGTTGCAGGGTCAGGGATGTCTTGGGTTTGGTCGAGAAAGCGCTCAGGGATGAACTGTTGGGGGTCGTATTTACTGTTATCTTCGAATGCGATGGCCCTTCAGGAAACTTATGAATCAGGGCTCTTCTAGAGAAAGGGAAAGGCCTTACCACAAATTCGGAAGGACCGTCGCACCTTTAGGAATGAAGAAGCCTTTATAGAGGTCATCATCAAGACCGCGCCTGAGTGGAGCTATTCAATGTTCATGAATCAATGCATCTAGCTAAGTAGATGCGGAATTGGATTCAGAGGCTGGAACACACCCAAAGGTGCAATCGGACACCATCGCATGGTTTCTTTGATGACAGCATGGAGATACGGAAGCCGATCTTTATCTGCAATGGTTGGTATGCTCTGGGAGCCAATGACTTCGTCAAGTTCTTTTTTTAGCACGAGCTTGAGCATTAGGGTTCAAAGCCATGACCAAAATAAAGACTTGTAGAGTTGCATGTGTCTAAAGCAAAGGATCTATAAGATACATGGAAAATACGTACAAGCTCAAGGGAGTGACCAACCGTTTCGACGCCGGCTAAAGGGGATGAGAGTTCATTTGCCAAGAACGAAGCGACGTTACATGATTACGCACCTCCGTACATCGTACCAACCGTCCATTTGACAGTATTCTCAAAGTTTGGAATGCCATTCGAGTCCATTTGCAGAAGCGATCGCATGAGGGATGGAGGCGCTGTACCATTGCCCTAGTGACTTCTTAGTAGTGACCAAAGAGGCCGAAGAGCGATGGCGGAGCACTTACTATATCGCCTTTGACGTGTTCGAATGGTCTAGTAATCATTTGCTGTATCATTTGGTTCCCTATTGCAGCCTCTTTTTGGAATGGCATCCAAGATGGTAGATATTTCACTGTCAGTGGATTCCTGAATCCTCTGCTTCCATTTCAGATACCGAGCGACGTACTAAGCGGCAAAAAATCACATAGGTATGCTCCCGGAACGGAAGATCGAGCGACCAAGGCAATGGTCGCCTCCGCGTGCTTGAAATACTGGTCCGCGTGACTACTGAGTGATTGAGGATATATGTACGAATGTCAGAACACACTATGTTGTCGGTGGCTTCTATGGAGAGACCATACGTGATACCAAAGATGATACGACCTGCAAAGCTGGTGAAAAGGTTAATCCATGAGGTACACTTGGAGCAGCAGAACTCACAGCTTGACGGCCTCGCTGAATTTCTCGGGCTGACTTAACATAGAGACACAAAGCCGCCGAGCGAGGTCTTCCTGGACGTGGTGGTACTGTTGAACGGCTACTGGACTCAGGACTGAATGCGCAAACCGTCGGTGAAGCCGCCATTCAGCATCATTCTGTCGAAAAACTGTGCTCTATGAAGGGACAAGCAAGTTGCAAGGTCAAAAAGAGGTGCATTGCTCGAGAGATTGGAAGGTACCTGGTCAATACCCATAAGCTCGCCGGCCATGGTCAAAACAGGACGTTGGGAGTACTGGCTTGCACGCTTGCACAAGAGATCATCAATGACTTTCATCGAATTAAGTATAACACAGTTGTTGCCCAAGCCATGAAGATACACCATGTCGCCTGAATAATCATAAATGAGGATGCTGTCGCCTTGGAACAAGGCATCGCTTACCGAACTTCCTCTTGTACTGACCAAAGGTTTCACGATGTTGTTGAACGCGTAGGAGTGCCCAGATATTTCCAACAAGCGGCAGACTACTTGGACCGGGGGGGCGTCGGATGTCCTCCTCTCCGATATCTAAACTGCAAAGCAGAGAAAAGCCATATCGTCAGTGGTGACAAAAGGGCGAGCATTAAGAGGCCATTCCAGCCTAAGCTGTTAGTAATGCTGGACATGGTCGATGTGGTGCTTGAGCTTGAGGGATGATTGGGGTTGGGGCAAGGTTGGTTTACGATCTTTTTTAACCCATACAATCGAATTTCGGTTGACTTCCATCGTGCGATGGAAGAAGTGGAAGACTTGAGGAACCATGCGCTCACGGTGCTTCTTTGGCGAAGCAGCTATTGACCAGAGCACCTCGTTAACCTTTTCCATGTCTCGATGGCCCGGCCGTGCACAGTACCCCAATGCCTCCCTGTTCTAGTTGACGTTGACTGGCATGCTCGGGTCCTTCTGGTGTAAGTGCCTACCCAAGAAGTGCATGGTTTTACTCACCTATCTGTTAGGCTCTTCCACCAGTGTCAGCAGCGCGGATGCTGACGGATGCGCGAAGACCGTACGGCATAACAAGGAAGCTTACTACCTGACATATGAGCTCAGCGCTCAGTACCAGTGACGACCCATACGTGTGAATGAAGGGACAATCAATTGCCTTCAACAAACGACAAAGAATGGAAGATATACACAGCAACCCTAGGGAGCTCGACATTTACGTCTACATATAAGAGAGTAAGACAATAATTTAGAGTGTTTAACCAATCACCTTAACCTCGACACAACCACGACCCGTACTCAAGGAGCAGTAGAACCAAAGTGTTTGATCACATCACTTGGAACCTGATGGCGTCGACAGCGCTGAGGTCGCGGTAGCGGTAGGAGCGTGCGTGGTAGGTGTAGGAGTGGGAGTGGGAGCTGCCGTGGTAGTCACGAAAGGGAATGTTATACCCTCAATCGCAGCGGCACCATTCGAGCGACAGATGAAACTTCCCGTATGAGGGAACGCTCTCAGATCTTGCACAGATGAGAATATCGGTACAGCAGATCCAGAACATGTATCTCCCCTGTAACAACAACTGAATCAGCAAACCAATATCCGACGGACCGAGGCAAARGATRAACTTACTCATACAACACACAGTTACTCGAACTAGCCAAGAAACTGAGCAACTTGCCATTGTACATTGGGTCAGCGATCTTCGTGCATTGGTTATTGACGTATTCTTGGGTTGTGCACTGTCCACGGTAGTTGGGTCCTTCGCAGAAGAACGCCGACCACGCAGAGAGACCACCTTGTCGGCGTTCAAAGTCAAGGTGATGGAGGTAAGAGCGCTTCTCGAYTTCAGGAACATCCAAAGTTCCCTGGTTGCCCGCAGGAGAGGAACTATGGCGGGACAACTGCACACGACGCTTCATGAGTTGATATGGGGTGGCATCGCGTTCATCGGTATCACGGGTGTTCTTGCCATGAGCGAGGAGGGTAGGTACCTCGTCGTCGAGATGACGAGCAACGATCGGGAGAGGACGTGGTGGGATTTTGTCCCTTGTGGAGATTTCTTCGCCGTTGAGTTTGAGATCGGCGTCCGCGAGGTCAAGGAGAGGGATAGTGAGATCCTCTCCGCGCTTGAGTAACCCGTTTATGCCGCCAATGCCACCCAAACCACCAAGGCCACCGAGACCTCCAGTAACACCACCCTTTCCGAGTCCAAGATGTGAGAGTATAGGTAAGTTCGTCAACGTCTTCGTAAGGCCAACAAGGTTCTCTGTGCCAAGGTGTCCATTATGGTYGGAAGTGAGTTTGAGGACGGTGTCAACGACAGGGAGATCGCGCTTGAGGAGCGCAAGGGGGCCTTTGTCATTCTTCAGGAGGTTCAAGCGCTGAAGCAGAGGCAACCCGCTAAGTCCACCCACAAGACCATGACCATCGTGGCCTTTGGCAAGGTCGAGAATAAGATCAACCAAGGGGATAGTGGACCGCCCCTCGACTGCAGCACTCTCGTCGTCGCTGCGAGTGACGACAGCGACTTGCGTGTTAGCACCAGGGTTGGAGACAGACAGATCGAGATGCGCCAAGTCAAGGAGAGGAACCTTGAGGTCCTGAGCTCTTCGAAGAAGACCTCCCTTCACCCCAGAAGAACCTTGGAGAAGACGTTGAAGAATATCGAGGAGGGGGAGCTTGTTGAGGACAGGGAGGCCAACTTGTTCGCTGCGCGCGCTTAGGGAGACGACCGTCTTGGGAGTGGGATGGGAAACGGAGAGGTCGAGTTGAAGCAGGTCAAGAAGAGGGAGGGCAAGATCCTCATTTCTCGCCAGTAGCTTGCCGTCTTTGGACTTGAGCAGGCCGAGAAGGAGGTTGATCAAAGGAATGTTGAGTTTGTCACCCCCGAGCAAGGAGGTGATACCATCACGAGCAGTTAAGGTCTCGCTGTGGGTGGTTRGTGGGGGAGCAGGGAAGGTCCAGTCGAGAGGGGTACCATGCAAATCCGCATTCCTCATCGAATCGAGTTCAGAGAGGTCCACAGGGATCGCTCCTTCCTTCTCCTCGTCTTCTCCACGAGCAGAAAGAGCGATCTCGCCTTTCGGATGGGTCAATGAAAGATCGACGTGGGCGAGGTCCAAGAGAAGGGGGATTCCAACCTTCTCTTCACGGGTGACGAGGGGTTTGTGTTCGGCATCTTGAGGGGAAAGGCCGATACGAACACTGAGGGATTCAGTGTCGAGGTATACAGAGGGAACAGGCGCTTCGGCCTGAGGTATTTCGGGTATAGAGGCAGCGACATCGACTCCATTATCGCGCGAAGATACTTGCTGAGGGCTTGCATCGTCCTCAATAGCCAGCTCAGCAGAGGGAATATTATGCAGGGGTATAAATCGCCGCTATAAAAGTGCATAAAGGCGCGTCAATCCCATCATCCCACCACTCAAAAGGCAAAACCGCAACGTACCTGAGCAAGTGGTGCAGCCACAACACACGGAATAGACACTCCAGCCAAAACCAGACTTGCTACGAAAGTAGCAGGCTTCATCATCTTTGCTTATTACAAGCAACTATGGCGTCTTCTTCAAAAGGATCTGACCGGTCTCCGTTGGAGAGATGGAGGAGATGCCGGAAGAGAAAGAACCTGGCTCTGGGAGGGGCGACTGAGGAAATCTGTGCTTCCAGGTGGCCGCATATATATTCTGCGTGCCAGCAATACCGCTCTTCGGGAAGCCTGGAGGCCAGCAACGCACCAGCAACCGTCAACCGAGGCTTGAAAGACGGTCGGAATGAAGACGCTTACGCACTAAAGTTTTTAGTCTTATTTTATGAAGCATTCCCTGCGATGATGGGATACGCTGGGTTATTCCGTCTCRCAACAGTGCCACCTGTGAGCTGCGTTGTAAGGCATCGTAGAATTAGYGGAGATGATGGTGAGGGACAATGAGGAGACAGCGTCTAGCGCCCTCGATGAATGGTGGAATAGCGGAATCTAAATTTCGCAAGCAGATTGGACGTGCAAAGAAAGTTTCAAAAAATAATACAGAAAAGAAACAGTAAAAGGAATCCCTATAAGACAGTAATACGTGAAAGTCACTAAGGTCATTACGACGGCCCCGAAACAAGCACAGTTCGCCACAAGAAARCATCCGGTCGCCAGCACCCAGCATCACCACAGATGATCCAGCCTCCAGCAGCAGCGATAGACGTGAATACACTAACACAAGGCTAACATGTAAAGGATACAGTCGCTTCAAGCCGAGTCTGGGCGATACACCTGTAGTTCGAGTGGGATTGCGAGGGGAGGAGTGTGCTGGATCTAGCAGCACTTGCCACCTTGGTTCTGCGCCGGTTCAGCGGTACTGACGTTGAGCGTTTCGGTGGGAGGCTTGATGGGATCGGCGGATTGTTCTAGGGACTTGCTCGAGACGATACGGTAGATATCTAAGCAGCAACATGATAAGCTGAGGATGTGATGCCAAGAAASAATGACATACCCGTAAGGATATTCTGGAATGCAGCTTCAACGTTTGAGGCGTCCAGCGCCGACGTTTCGATGAAAGACAGACCATTCTCAGCTAGRTAGTGTCATCAGAACCATCGTCTCGTTTCACGGGSGAGRGMAAAGRATARACGYACTTGAGAASGCCTTCGCTTCTTCCGTTGGGACAGCCCGAAGGTGCTTCARATCGCTCTTGTTTCCGACYARCATGATGACAATGTTCGAATCGGCATGATCCCTCAGCTCCTTCAACCACCGCGTAACATTGACATAGGTAGCGTGYTTGGCAATATCGTAMACGAGCAGGGCGCCGACAGCTCCGCGGTAATATCTATTCAGCNGNGCGGTAAACAAGGCTGCGTCAAAACTCAAAAWGCGGGCATGACTCACGCGGAGGTGATRGCTCTGTACCGCTCCTGACCAGCTACGAAAAGATATACATCAGCAAGCTGTTCWARCCCGCTTATCCAGTTGAGAGCGAGTCTCCAAAACCCGCTCTAACGCAAAAGCGTCCCAACCAAGCCTCCTAGGCAAACCCCAAAGGAGAGCAATACGAACCAGTATCCCAAATCTGCGCCTTGACCGTCTTGCCATCAACATTGATAGACCGCGTAGCAAACTCTACACCAATGGTCGACTTGGATTCGAGGTTGAACTCGTTACGAGTGAATCGCGAAAGCACTAGATAAGGAATGGGTTCGKCCCTTCAGCACATCGCCTCCAATRCCCCAAAAAGGGATGCCTTCGACATACAGTTTCTAGGCGTAGATTTTAGTCGCCTTGGCTACGAAGCGAGAGGAGAGAAAAAACGTACGACTTCCCGACACCAGAGTCTCCAATGAGGACGACCTAAAAGGCATGAGACATGCCACATGCGTCACCCCGCCGCAGTAGCGAAACACACCTTGAACAAGAAATCGTAGTTGCTTCCTTCGGCCATGGTTCAGAATACAGAAAGGTGGTAAAGTAAAAGAGGTATTGGTATGGGCGTGGAGAGAGTTGTGGTGGGATAACTGGTGACAATGAAGGTTATGAGCAGGCTGTTGGGAGCTATTGATGCGCGTCGGACTTTGAAAGGAATGTTTTGATTTTTCGATGCGAATTTCCGCGGGTAAAACGCAGAACTGTAACGCGTAGCAGACACAAGGCTATGAAAATGCCCTCGCCGTCGACGAACAATCAGTTGAAAATACGTGAACGACACCATAGATGAACTGCTTTTTTTCTCTCAAAAGTAAATTATTTCAAAAGCGCAGGCTCCTTATTACATCATAGCGAAATCGTATCCAATCGCAGAAAATGTGTTGGTTCACGCGCCGAGCGTTTCGCTAAAGCCGCAAACCGCGTAACAGATGTGGCCAACGAAGCCGCATTCGATCGTAGAGTGGTTTATGAGTCTCGTGAGCCGTTCTGAGTCTCCTGCAAGTAGAACTTTTGTCAAGGTGAGGCAATCAGCGATTGCGAACGACTGACTGATGCAGTTCATCTGTCGACGACTCTCGACCACGGGGTCTCTTGTAAGGACAGAAGGGTATCGCACGAGGGGTATATTGTATGCCTTGCTCCTTGCTGCATATCGGAGAAAGCATCAGTGAAGTTGTATATGTGTCCATGGAAAGCAATATTCACCAACGAGCCTCTTTGATCAACTTCCGTTCCAACGCGTTCACTGGGTCCCCAAAGTCCGGAATCCTAAGGAATAAACGAGCGAGATGCGGCTTGTTTTCGTCTTTCACGGCGTCCAAGGCTTCCAAGCACTGGGGGGTCACTCCAAGCCTTTCGGGTGGGGTCTCCTCGGTGGTGATACCTTCCTTGGAGAGCGTGTAGAGCTTCAGGTAAGAAAGGAAAACTTTAATCAGATCCTGGAACCTTATGTGGATGAACGGCAGAGGCGGTTCATGAAGGGTGTCAATGAGCGAGTCGTGGAATGCCGGAAGTGTAGGGAACCTGATGCTTGCAAACTCGGGTCCTGGAGGATTGGGGTTTAGACACGTCCGGGACACATCGTCAATGTCTACATGATAGATAGAGGCCGCATGGATAAGGATTCGGTCAGGAAGCTCGTATTTAAGCACAGTTTCCATGTTGTTATGTCCCAAGAGGATGGATGGATGCCCTTGGAATGCTGACGGGTGTTCCGGGTTATAGATCTTGTAGTCATTCCATCTTTTGTCCGAAGAAAGATCCAGAACGGAGTAGTTGTGCTTTTCAGAAATAATCTGAGCGACATGTGAGACATCTCCCTCTCGAACAAGAAGTTGTTGGTCGAATAAGCCAGTTGGGACGCGATGGATGATTGACAACGCGTCTTCAGCCCAAACGACAAACGGAATACCAGATTCTACCAGAGAGCGACACGGGGTAAGTCTCCCTTTCTGTTCGCTTGGTGGACTGGGACTTTCTTCGTAGAAGTGGATGCCCATGGGGGTGGACGGAAGAGAGCCATTGTCTTATATAATCACTGTGTCTTCCTCACCATCGACGCTGCGTCCGGATTGGCAGTTGTTTCAACTCCCTAACTCCCTGGCCCAGCAACTTGAAGGTTACATGCGAACTTAGACCCGAAGCTTTCTTGTGAATAAGCCGAATGGAAAGCCCCCTGCCCTCTGAAGTGTTGCGGTTTCCTTCGACTAAGCCCACCATCTGCTTGCTCATTCGTTTTTGAGGTAAAAACAGAAGAAGTATCGCAGTGTTTCGCCGAACGCCTGCCTTTTAGATTCGTCCATGGGTATCCACTTTTACGACGAGAGTTCCTGCCCACCAAGCGAACAGAGAGGCAGGCTGACCCCTTGTCGTTCCCTCGTCAAATCCGGTATTCCATTTGTCGTCTGGGCTGAAGACGCGTTGTCAATCATCCATCGCGTCCCAACTGGCTTATTCGACCAACAACTTCTTGTTCGAGAGGGAGATGTCTCACATGTCGCTCAGATTATTTCTGAAAAGCACAACTACTCCGTTCTGGATCTTTCTTCGGACAAAAGATGGAATGACTACAAGATATATAACCCGGAACACCCATCAGCATTCCAAGGGCATCCATCCATCCTCTTGGGACATAACAACATGGAAACTGTGCTTAAATACGAGCTTCCTGACCGAATCCTTATCCATGCGGCCTCTATCTATCATGTTGACATTGACGATGTGTCCCGGACGTGTCTAAACCCTAGCCCTCCTAGACCCGAGTTCTCGAGCATCAGGTTCCCTACAATTT
This sequence comes from Pleurotus djamor, assembly GCA_029747585.1. Classification (NCBI taxonomy): domain Eukaryota; kingdom Fungi; phylum Basidiomycota; class Agaricomycetes; order Agaricales; family Pleurotaceae; genus Pleurotus; species Pleurotus djamor. Next base: position 10,198 of record JAPEVF010000460.1, read on the forward strand.
CATCATTCTACGACTCTCTCATCGATACCTTACATGAACCGCCTCTCCCATTCATTCACATGAAGTTCCGAATGATGATTATGAATTTTCTTGCGTATCTGAACCTCTACACACTCTCCAAGGACGGCATAACCACCGAAGACACGCCGCTCGAAAGGCTTGGAGTCATCCCGCAGTGTTTGGAGGTCTTGGACGGAGTGAAAGACGAAAACAAACCATATCTCACTCGTTTGTTCCTCAGGACTCCGGACTTTGGGTTCCCCGTCAATGCATTGGAGCGGGGACTAATAAAGGAGGCTCGCTGGTGAATGTTTCGCCCTAGTATCATCTTTTCAAACCATTTACCGCCAATTTGTAGCAAGGAGAAGGGGATTCAGTATACCCCTCGAGCCATACCCTTCTGTCCGCACAAGAGGTCTCGTGGAAGAGAGGCGTCGAAAAGTGAAATACATCAGTCAGTCTTTCGTGCCGCTCAATCCTCTCACCACTCACCGATAATAATTCTCCTCAAAGAAAACTCAGGGCGGCCCATGAAACACATCAACCACTCTACAATAAGATGCGGCTTCGTTGGCCACATCTGTTACGCGGTTTGCGTCTTTAGCGAAACGTTAGACACATGAATATTTGCTTGGACCTCCGTCACGAACCTGCGAGATATGTGAGTATGTGAGGTATATTGCATGCAAACGGGAACGACGGTGGACTTCCGCGTTGTGCCCCTGGATCACGTATGACCCAAGTCCCAATCAAACCTCACGTATATACCTCCATGATAGCTTTGAGGGTCGGCCGCCATTGACTAGTTGACCACTGACCTGACCTTGGCATCCCTCACAAAATACGTGCTCGTGGAAACGCGTTTCGTCTGCGCCAGGGGTTCGGGGACTCTGTTTAAGTGTGGTCATAGGTGTAAATGACTTGGGTGAGATGTGTAACCACACCTCAGGCCTCAGGTGTAGCTTATGCCAAGCTCTCCACGGATATTGGTGACTTACTTCCAAGTTCCTCATTCAATTCAAAGTCCGAATGATTGGGCCGCGAGGAGTTCGTTTATGGATGGCCAACGGATGCCTACATTTCAACAGTGTTCTATCCAAAGCCGAGTAGTGTAGCGCAGCACAGCGTAAGGGCATAACTCTACTATTCAAGGCAGTGATAACAAAACGCGAGAGTCCAATCTACAATCAGTACTCATAGGTGTTTGACGCGCACGCTAGGTTCAGAAGAAGTCGAGGAATTCCGGGAACGGCCTGAAGAAATGACCAGTCACGTACATTTGACGCCATGGAATACAGATCCGTGACACAGAGTATACTGATGTAATCTGTAGCCTACATGCAAATCTTTCTTAGACACGAGGACGGGGCTTCTGCTGGCGAGGGGGAGAGGGTGGAGGAGTAGGAAGACCCCTAGCCATGCAGTTCTCAACGCATCCTTGCCATCCAGCTTGGGTCAATTGACCAGCAAGAACCAGCATCGTGCAAGCACCCTCACACTCGGCTCTCTATAAGCACGATTGTCAATGAGTACGTGTAAAAGATTCAAAGTGGTAATAAACTAACCGTAGCGCGCTTCGAGAGGGAACCCTCTTCTTCAGAATCAAGGGACCGACCGCCTTTCCTTCCAGTCCGGGGTGGGGATGGAGGAGGGGTAGGAAGACCACGAGCCATGCAGTTTTCGACACATTGCTGCCATCCGGCTTGGGTCAATTGGCCGGCGAGGACGAGCATAGTACACGCTCCTTCACATTCAGCGCGCTGTATAGTTGTATGAGTATGTCGAACACCGCAACCGCTAGTAGAAAAGCGACTCACAGTGGCACGTTTGGAGAGTGTCTCCTCGCCAACGGAGCGCCTGGCTTTCTTTCCAGCCTTCTGACGGGGAGGAGAAGGAGGAGGGGTGGGAAGTCCGCGGGCCATACAGTTCTCAACGCAGNTTTTGCCATCCGGCTTGAGTGAGTTGACCAGCGAGGACGAGCATCGTGCAGGCACCCTCGCATTCAGCCCTCTGTAGAAATTAGGTTAGTTATCTTAGGCAAAGTGATTTGTTGAAAGTTTAGAGTAACTGACGGTGGCACGCTTCGACAGAGAACCTTCTTCCTGTGAGTCAAGAGAGCGACCGCCCTTTCGTCCGGTACGCGGTGGAGAAGGAGGAGGTGTTGGCAGACCACGCGCCATACAATTCTCAACGCATCCTTGCCAGCCGGCTTGGGTTAATTGACCAGCGAGGACAAGCATGGTGCAAGCGCCTTCGCATTCAGCTCGCTATGGGGATAGATAAATATGAACCCGTCAATTGGAAGCAAAGAGACGTTACTGACAGTAGCACGCTTCTCGACAGAGCGAACTTTCTTCTTGCCTCCCTTTTGACGTGGAGGAGAAGGAGGAGGCGTAGGGAGGCCACGAGCCATGCAGTTCTCAACGCAGCCTTGCCATTGAGCCTGGGTGATAGAACCAGCGAAGACGAGCATAGTACAAGCTCCTTCACACTCAGCGCGCTGGGGTTAGGTATTAGATGAGAACATCTTTGAATCTCCAACGAACAACATACGGTAGCGCGTTTCGCCAAACTAATAGCATAGTCGGCTTCCTCGGCACTGTTGAGAACGATAAATCAGTTCGGGATCGGAATCATTCGCAAGAGAGATACGTACATTGGCGAGGCAAATACATTGGAGACCTGCACAAGGACTGCGAGAACAATGAATTTCATGGAAATTTGCATGGTGGTGGATGTGATGGATTGTTGTGTCGTTCGAAACTTTGGATAGTAGATGTCTTGAGAAGTGACCAGCACTGCTGGAGGGACATCCTAGTCCATCGAGATGCTTTTATATCATATCCCGATGCCGTATGAAATGATCGACGCCCAAGTCCGGGATGATCTGCAACGAAACCGCAAAAAATAGTGATCCGGCTGCTTAGAAGCTTTTGATGAGGTCCTCGTCATGATACTGTCGCTTAGCGGAAAGGACGTGTCGCCACAGGGTCCGTTCGAGTCACCGTGCCATATCCATGTCGACCTAGTCCCGCCGAGAAAAACAAGAATGTGTTCGACGCATGCCAGAAGCCAGAGGCAAGTTGTTCGAAAGACGTGTTGTGTACATTTGTGTACATTGAGCGTCCAAATTCTCAAGTTGTGCATGCAGACAATTGTGGCAGTATGGACTCAGCAAGTGAGCATCTGCGTAGCGTATTCGCGGGCCATCAAAGCATAGTACGGAGATACCGTTTGACGTACTTGGGGTCATTGAAACGTCACATTTTCTGCTGTCGGTCGTTTCAAATAAGTTACTCACTTGCACAAGAAGTGCGAAATAATAGCACGAGGAGCCTTTTGTCAAGCTTTTGTCTCGCCAAGTTTTCGTTGCAGTGGCGGGCAACGGGCGGGTGTGGCGGCCCGCCATTTCGAATCCGACGCTCTAGTACTGAGGATATTCGCACAGTCACAAATATTATCCCACGCTCAGAACTCCTTCATCATACTGACTCCGTGTATGTTGTGAACTGTACCGCCATGTCTACCGCTGTTCTCAACGCTTCCCCCGTTCCGGATGGTCTCCACAAGCGCAAAAGGTGCGTCGAATCTTTGATAGACTGCCACCCGAAGTCTCAAAGGGCTCGCAGGTCTACATCACGAGAACCAGAGCCCAGGTCGACACGCCCAAATCGTCGCAGGTCTCATTCACCCCCAATTGATTTACCTCGAGTCCAAGATGCGGATCCCGTGCGACGCGCAGAGAGAGAACGGCAATTAGCTGCTCGAATAGCTGCGATGGAGCTTGAAAAAGCTGAAAAACCAGAAAAGCCAAAGGATGATAACTTCGATGCCAAAGCCGAATTCGCCAAACTCGTTGGTTCGCGTTCTGGAGGGGTTTACATGCCGCCCGCCCGTCTTCGTGCTCTGCAGGAGGCTGCTTCGCAGGACAAAGCTAGTCAAGAGTACCAGCGTTTGTCGTGGGACGCCCTTCGCAAGTCGATTACCGGTATTGTCAATCGAGTCAACATACAAAACATCAAGCAGGTGGTCCCGGAACTGTTTGCTGAGAATCTCATACGGGGGCGGGGGCTGTTCGCGAGAAGCATCATGAAGGCCCAAGCAGCAAGTTTGCCTTTTACCCCAGTGTTTGCTGCGCTCGTGGCCATCGTCAATACGAAGCTTCCACAGGTTGGAGAGTTGCTCTTGACTCGTCTCATCAGTCAATTTAGGCGTGCATTCAAGAGAAATGACAAGGTGAGTAGTGGTTCTCGCCCGCTGCTATATCTCCGCTGAGGCTTTGCAGATTGTTTGCAATTCAACCACCACTTTCATTGCCCATTTAGTCAACCAAGCCGTCGCCCACGAAATCATCGCTCTGCAAATCCTCGTCCTCCTTCTTGAACGACCTACAGATGACTCTATTGAGATTGCTGTTGGATTCACCCGTGAGGTTGGCGCTTTTCTCGCCGAAAATTCGCCCAAGGCCAATGCGACAGTGTTCGAACGATTCCGTGCCGTCCTCAACGAGGGGTCCATCAGCCAACGTGTGCAATACATGATCGAAGTCCTCATGCAAGTTCGCAAGGACAAGTACAAGGACAACCCCATCATACCAGAAGGCTTGGACTTGGTGGAGGAGGAAGAGCAAATTACGCACCAGATACAACTCGAAGAAGAGCTTCAGGTACAAGATGGGTTGAGTGAGTGCCTTGCATGCTTTGTGCTATATGCAGCTTATTTTGTCGACAGATATCTTCAAGTTTGATCCAAATTACTTGGAGAACGAGGAGAAGTACAAAGAAATAAAAAATGAGATTTTGGGTGAGGATTCTGATGAAGATTCTGGGTCCGAAGAATCAAGTGAATCTGAGGATGAGAATGAAAGTGAGTTAAGGCTCCATTCGTTTCTCCCCAACTGTCTAATATCTTTCCTAGTCGCGGAAGACAAAGAAGGCATTGAGGATCGTACTGGCACGAACTTGGTGAACCTGCGCCGCATTATATACCTCACAATCATGAACGCTCTGAACTACGAAGAAGCTGTGCACAAGCTGCTCAAAGTCCAGCTTCAGGAAGGTGAAGAGGTTAGCGTTGCCCGCCGGATTTTACCAGCAGCGGTGGAACTGACGTTGGTTTTAGATTGAGATGATTAAGATGCTTGTGGAGTGTTGTTCGCAGGAACGATCCTATTCCAAGTTCTACGGTCTCATCGGCGAACGGTTCAGCAAACTCAACCGGGTCTACACGGACTGTATCGAGGAAGCCTTCCAGATGTACTACGAGACAATCCATCGCTACGAAACCAACCGATTACGCAACATCGCAAGGTTCTTCGGCTACCTCTTTTCTTCGGATTCCCTCACCTGGACAGTGATGCGTTGCATCAAAATCAACGAGGATGACACGACTTCGAGTAGTCGTATCTTCGTCAAAATCATGATGAATGAAATGATGGAGAGTATGGGCTTGAAGGAACTGGCGGAGCGATTTAAGGATCCGGAGATTCGTCAAGCTTGTGAAGGAATGTTCCCTATGGATATTCCAAAGAACACTCGGTTTGCCATCAATTATTTCACGAGCATAGGGCTCGGTGTCCTCACAGAGGGTATGCGTGAGTACCTCAAGGTGCGGTCTCGCTTTCTGAACTCGCTTCTTATGCTTACCTGCTTTTTATATAATAGAATGCCCCAAAGCTCATCATGGAGCAGCGCAGGGCTATGCTGGAAGAAGCCTCTTCCTCAGATTCAGACTCTTCGGACTCGGACTCGGACTCGGACTCAGATTCAGATTCATCTGACTCCGACTCTTCCTCAGGTTCTGACAGCACTGATTCAAGACGTAGTAGAGGAGGTCGCCGTCGGTCTTATACACCTCCATTGCGTCGTCGACATAGTCCTTCACCGCCGCCACGCGCACGTCGAGACCGCTCAGATTCTCGTTCACCCCCTCGAAGAGGCCACGATGACTCTCGATCGCCGCCACGCAAAGGTTACCCAGATCGCTCACCACCACGACAACCTGGATATAGACGTGCCTCACCCCGGCCCAGACGAGGCAGGGATGATCGCTCCCCCTCTTCCCCCCCGTCACAGCCGGAGAGACGAGTCGAGGAGTCCACCTCGTCGGGGTGGTCGTTATGATTCCTCTAGCTCTCGCTCTCGCTCACCCCCACGAAATGGAGATCCCCGTCGTAACCGCGATGCACCACCTCCTCGTCAACCTGCCTCTCCTCCACGGAGGATGGAGAGAGCTGCTAGACCTGTATCGCGGTCCCCATCCCCCCCTCGTGCCAGAGGGGGCCGCTCGAGGTCGCGAACACCTCCCAGGAGAGATAGAGATGTTCGGATGGCAAGTCGATCAAGGTCCCCACCAAGGAAGAGCCGCCGTCAGCCTTCTGTTGACGATAGATACGATCGCAGAGATAGATATAGGGATGAAAGGAGTGGGAGGTAAAATTATCCCTTGAGGATAAGCTTGTAGTCATGTCCGTATTATTCCAGGACGTTCACGCGGAGTTCCTGATAAAACTTCGCCTACAGATAATAGTTCATGTGTGTCAACATTTAGTTATGATCATCGTCGTCCTACTTGGTTTCGTTTACGGCCTTCAAAGCGAAATACTTCCTCCAGGTCCTTTCAATGCGTCAATGCATATCATTACCTTGGCAAGGAAAGGAAACCAATTGTTTACCTGCCACCAGGGAATYTCTTTCCCACTTCCCGTCGCACCTTCAACTAGACTTTCCTGCATACCGTCTGTGAGAGCCCACCACCTCTTGGTTTCTTCATCACTTGCGATATTCTTCATATCAGCCTCATAGTCATCTCCGATGTATTTGAATGTTGCGATGAGAAGCTCCAGATGAGGATAATGATGGATCGAGTAATCCACGATGTTGTTTCTCTCCAGAGCTGCTAGCACTCCAGGCCATACGTTAGCGTGGATTTCCTTGTATTCATCAATTCTTGATGGTTTGAGCTTCAAGATAGGCCATGTTTAGGAGTTGAGAATACTCTTGCGTGAGCGGACAGGGAGTCGCCTCACCTTGATTACCTGGCATATACGTTTGGCCTGTGACATCTTCAGAGGGGAGATTGGTTGTTATAGTATTTCTGACCTTGCGGTGGACCTTTTTCCAGGTCGAGCGGCCCGGCCGGYTCGCAGATGCACTCAGTGAAGCCTCCGTGAGCTAATGTGGCATAATATGGGTGGAAATACATATATATGGATGTCACTGAAAGTGCTATAGATATGTAGAATATTGCCAGAAGTGCCAGAAGCTGAGCTCGTTGGGCAGCGAGCTGTCAGGGGTACAAGTAAGGACGCCCNTGGATTATGGNNNGNAGGCTTTGAGTTTGAGCTTYGCCTGTCTCTCCGCCTCCCGCAGCTCCTTGGCTTTCCGCTCATCAAGTTCGTTCGTTATCCAACCTTTGATTCCGGCCACTGCGYTCAAGGGWGATTTCTTGCACGAAAGGAGATAGCCTTGAAGCTCTGCGATGGAGAATTCCTCTGATGGGATACCAGCACAAAAGTCAACGACCAGACTCGACATGTCCTTTCCAAAACGCGATTCTGGAAAGAAACGAAGGAATAGTGCACGAATCTGTTGGGCGTCAGCGAGGCTGTAGCGTATCTTCCTGTCAATTCGCCCGGGACGAAGCAGCGCAGAGTCGAGGCGGTCAACATAGTTRGTCTGTTGAAGAAGTCG
>JAPEVF010000460.1:17894-36486 GCA_029747585.1 Pleurotus djamor
GNTCAGATGAAAGGGGCAAGGGGGTTCAATCGACTGACGGTAGCGATGAAGAACTTTCCCTCTTCACTGTCGACACCATCTATAAGGTTCAGAAGACCAGACATAGTGAYCTCCGGGCGTCGGGATTTTCGAAAGGTTAGCCCCATATTGTCGAAAGAAACAGGTGCTGAAMCCTCTTCTTCGTCCTCGCGAGAAGGGAATGCGCAGTCGATATCCTCGATTAGGAAGATACAGCGCTTGGGAATTGAAGCAACGGCGACACGAAGGGTGGAGTCATCGACACTGAAAGCGGAATCGTGAGACAGCCAGAGGCGAAGATAGGCAAGTCACCTACTAATAGGATGCTAARGAGAGCGTGTATATCTCTAGGCCCAGTTCGCTGGCCTGTGAGAGGGTAAGAGTCTATGTCAAGAATAGTTRAGGYGRTCTGACCAAAGCATATATYGTWGAACCTGATCGAGGGTAAGCATGTGCAYCARMCTGTAGRTRGTTGGGTTCTCACTTTTCCCCGTGCCTGGAGGGCCATAAAGAAGGTAGCCTCTTCGATGCGGKATTCCTGCATCAACATACCATTCTTCCGACTTSAGAAAATCTTGAGCATCCGCAACGAGCGATTCTAATTCGCCTTGAGGTAGTATGATGGACGMTAGGGGYCGTCGAGCCTTGCTCTTCACCTTGTTCCAAGAAAAGCCTGAGACCCCACCCTTCTATTGRAAGTGTTCTRGGTAAGCGGTGTTTTCGGTRSGAAATATAGATGTACTGACAGAGGGATCATACGAATGGATAACGACGTTGGGTTTGCTAGCSTCGATATAGCGCKRTCGAGCTTCGTCMACGAGCGATTTGAGGACAGACATATCATAAGAGTAGATGCTRGCGAGATGRGAGAAGATATYACTGTCTGACTCTTTGYGCACGAGGTTTCYGTGMTACTCACGTTAAATGCAGGGAAGCTGCTCTAGTTGGTATTGYGCTATTGTGGAATTGAACCACWGGSCCTGTTTGTCGGTGGATCTCCAGCCAGTACCCTTTCCATGTGAAGAGCTGAGGGATCTCATARATAGGGACGTAATCGGTGAACTYCTCTTCATCCCCCTTGAGATTCCGAATCTCCTTGTTGTCYWGACCAGGTACGATRCCCCATTTTCGGGCGGAAGTTTTGGAATTGACCCAAAAATTGCGAGAGCGATCCCAGACYTTCTTCTCGGTCTAGGAAMATAATATCAACTATTGAGATGGGATGAACACAAAGGGATAGTTACAAGGAAGAGGATAATCCATTCATAAGCAGGATCGCCTTCGGTGAAGCACGCCGTGATGGTATACTCTGAGGTAGATTAATCACTACAGGGGTTGCGAAGGTCACTGAATGCACATACTGAAAGTGAACCTCTCAATCAACCAGCTGAAGAACCGGCGTCCRGCCTCGATGAGACTTCCTARAAACAGGATCTTGAGGGTRTCGGTTATGTGTGCATTGYCGCCTAATCCTATAGCYGCCAAAATCGAGGAAAAGCCAAGRATATGMGCGAAATTGTTGTTCAAGCCGCCCAGGGATTGRTTKAAAGGATGAGACGGAAGATATCTCGAGYTTTCAGCGTGTTCGATGGGGCCATCGTATGYGACGGGGAAACCGTCGATATTGAATTGCTGCATRATGGACGAAAGGAAGAGGATATGAATTCGAGACGAGCGGGGAGTTGTGTATTCATACTACCTCGCCGTGAGGCATCTTGTAGGCAACTCAAGACAAGGTGGGCATCTTCGGCGAAGCAGTTACCTACTCAACTGTCATGTTGGGTGGGCATGGCTTGGGGATACTCCCGAGATGTCCGACCTGATTCTGGTTGACGAGGCATGAGGCCTTTCTGCGCAGGGAATTATCCGGCCTTGATCAGAGGAGAACTCAGAAACGTCCTCAAGCTGGCCACAAGCACCTGAGCTCTTATAACAATTTAGAGTCAGCGTAGGAATTATCAAGGAACCAATTCGTCGCTTACCCTGATCGAAGAGAAATTGATACGATCGTCGCTTGCATACTGGATATGAAGTTTTGAACCAGAGGTCATGAAGCTGCGGGCCCATGGCAGCGGACGAACCGATTTCTGGTGGGTACGCGATCAACGTTCAATGCCTGGGCTATGGGGTAGAGACTCAATGCAGAGCCAGCCACTGCAGAACCTCCGACGCATGTGGAATCATTAAGACGGTGACACATTCCGCTGTGAAGAACACGGACTCCTGGTCCATTTGCATGCTTGAACACGAGAATTGTGAATGAAATAGCGGTGAAGTGGTTGAAACCGTTGAACTCGATCCAGAGAGTGAAGGCGACGCCATCATCCCAGCGCAGCGACATAGCATAAGATTGGATGTTAACGAGGTCATCTTTGTGGCTTAGATCGGGAGAAATGGGCGCAAAGTTGATGGTGGTGGAAGAGGAAAGAAAGTTGGACTTTCCGCCATCTCAGGGGCTTTCGCGTCAGGTCCAGGGGTCGTCCTATCTGTTAAGTAAAGTAACAGCGCATGCGACTCTACTCTAAGTACACCATGTCTGCTGCATACGAAGCCCCACGGAAACCGATTAGGCACATGACGAGCTAAGAAATATCTAAATAGCCAGGCTAACGTCTGAAACAGAGGTAAAAGGAAGGATATCTACAATGGGAGAATGAAGCCAACGTAGCCCCCGCTCCTATAGCCCTTCATTGAGATAGCAGCATCCCTCTGCGTAGCATTAGTGGTATAGTAATGGTCCGTCGCAGAGGCGCTGTACATCATCATATACAGAGGAATGCCGCCGCACATCCGAGTTGGGTAGATGTACCCGACGATGCCCTGTTCCTTGTAACCCAAGTTGGCCACGGCATTATCCCTTTGCCTCAGTGCCTCGGTATAGAAGTGATCCTTGATTTCTGCATTGTATAGGCGATAGAGGGGGATGGTGCCGATCTGTGCAGACGTCCATACTCGACCGACGGCTTTCTGTCTAATGAATCCCTTTTCAGCGATATCTTTAACCATTTCTGCTTCGTTTGTGGTGTAGAAATGGTCCTTCGCAGTTGGATTCCAGCCTCTGTGGAGGGGTACAGCTTGACTTGCGGGAGCGCATGTGCTGGTGGGTGACGGAGATGGTTCTCCAGTGGAAGTGGGTGGGTTGTTGGTAACGGTGGTCGTCGTTGCCAAACTGGTGGTGATCGTGATCGTGATTGTATTCCCCTGCGAATCCGTAGTCGTGATACACTCTTCGCCGGATATAGAGGTCACGGCGCCATGGGTGACGGTGGTGGTCGTGGGCACCGTCTTAGTCAGGGTGATCGTAACTGGCTTTCCTTGAGCATCGGTGGTAGTGATGCACTCAGGTACGCTTGTAGCAATGGTCTCCGTCAAAGTGGTCGAAAACGTCACAATCTCGGTAAGGGTTACGTCCGGGGCGGAAAGCGTAGGCGTATCATGACGCTGTAGGTTCGGTGATTAGCGTAGTAAGTTGTGTGGTGCAAGGTGCTCACCTTGAGAGCACCTCTTTCGAAGGCATGAGGGAGTGTAACGGCGACAGACGCGCATACTAATGTTGCGAGAATGGAGAACGCGAGTTTCATGACTACTGGTCTGATAAAGCGATAAAAGAAGCCTCTTCGAGTAGAAATGCACTTGAAGAACTGGGGCTAATGGAGCTGAAGACCATGGACAATAATTGAGGCGCTTTTATACCCAATGACGATACTGGGGAGACGTCCCAATGTCAAAGTGATCTTCTGGTACGTATGCAATGCTAGACCGAGAGTGTCTCGCCGACATGAAGATTTCCCTGTCAGATATGGAAGTGACATGTCAGTAACTTGGAATGGAACATTCGAAAAGTTGGAAACGGATAAACGACGGTCACAGTACTTACTACTGGGACAAAGCAACAGCCAAGATGCGCTGCAGGTTAGATGTAGAGAGCGACAGCGACAGCGAGGCCTAATTCCAACACACCTGAGCTCCCACTGGCAGTGCTGGTCCTACCAGTGGGGCCTAAGTGCTAAGCGCTAGGTAGTAAGTGCTGGACTCCGGTGCATGTTGCCTACGATTTTGCACTGTTCCCAGAGATTAGCACCCTATACATTTGCCAACATCTGGGCTCTGTCATACAATACCTGTGTTCTAGAAAAGTGAGTCATGTCAGAAAGTTTGGGGTTGACCGGGACCATCAAAAGGGTACCGTTTGCAGCAAGTGCCATCAAGTGTGCAGTAAGTAGAAGTGTCGGACTTGGGAATGCCCCTGGCGCCCACCTAGCCGAAGATGCCGACTATCAACATGCGACAATGCCTTTGAATGCCATTGCTAGGTGGTATCGCATATCGAGCTTCAGAAAATTTGAAACCACTGAAAATAAGCACGATGCTGACACGCATCGGGTCGTCTATTCTAGGTCGCGAGAAATCAAAGCACAGGGAATCAGGCCTCAGGGATATGTCTGACTCCTGAGATCGAGATCCGAGGCTTGAAGTCGGCTCGAATACCAGCTAGTTTCATAAGGTTTTCCACACCAAGGCATGCATATGATGGTACTTACCAGAGAGGTAAGTAATGAATATGGTCATTTCCAGCCAGTGCGCCAACGCCGACAATGTCATGTCGAATGTACATCAATGATGCAGGCCGAAGTCGGCACATCAGCCTCATCCATCCCCGTTGGATCTCATGACGAAGCTTTCGTGCTAATCTGTAGAAACGAAAGCGATCACGAAAAGCAGATAGTTCTTACGGGGTGCTTGGGCCCCGTTCTTAGCCGGGTCGTCCCAGTCTGGCCAGCACACTGGCAACATGTCGGGCTTTTGAGGGGGACTTTCAAGCAATTCACCTCATTGTTCTATTGAGGGGTGACTCATTGCGCCGACGCCATCCATTTTTGTGTTTAAATGCGGCGATTCCGTCTATTCAGAATAGAATAGCGCTTTCAGTCCGCAGTATGGATGTCACTTCCTCCGCCGCTTTCGCCGCTCAGATTCGGGTACTCATTCCCACCGCTCATTCGGCGCCTTCATTTCTAATCCAGGACTCTAGGAAGCTATTAGTATTGATACCGCCCTTTGAGTACTCCATGACGGCATATTTCGCTGAGGGTGACCCAGCCTATGGATGGATAATTTTGTTCCTTGTAAGTTGCGCAGTTCCATCTTCCTCTATTCCTCGCCAATTACAGCCGCTGATGATCTTGCGTTCTCGGACGGAAAAGAAAGTTTGGCACCGTTCAAGAAGTTTTTGGGTCAATTCGAAAGCCTCTGCTCGAAAGTGGGGTAATATTGCGCCCGGTGGAGAAAAGGGCGCCAATTTTCAAGGACGATTCGACCGGTGAGGGTTCCCCTCAGCGGTTTGTACCCGAAAACCCCTTCTTTCCCCCTTTACCCCTTTCCAACAGATCACATGTTGCTCATTTCCGTTTCGAGTTTTCTTTAATCTTTTCGACATCCCTGACTCCGCACTCCCAACACGCCAACCATCCTCTCGTGAGTCGTTACTCTCCCCACCCAACTACTACAGCGAATCAGTACGCCTTTCCTTTCCTGAGAAAACTATGTCGTTCTCGCCGCGATTTTCATTTCACGCGTCTCNTTTTTTTCTGTTCACCGTTTCGCTCGACTTCGCACAAACTTCGCAGCTGTTCGCCTTCGCCACCAACTTCGACTTCGACTCTTTGACTGACCGGTTGGCCGGCTGACTGACATTGACTATTTGAGACTGACTGATCGCCGTCGACACAAGTTCGACTCTGTCTGCCTTGACTTTGACTACGCCCGACCGACTGCCAACTGATATCAACATGAGTTGGATTCCTTCCGCTTTGACTCCGCCGCCATCTACTGTTTCTGCATCGCTTCGCAAGGCACGCACCCCACCCACCCACACACGCATCACCACCACCACCACTCTCCGAGATCTAGAGAAGCCACAGCCCACTGTTCAGCCAGAGGCGACCGACTCGCATTGCGAACACCACCCTTGATGTCACACCCAGCTCTTCAGGTGGAAGGGATATTGGCTGGAAATTCACAAGGAAGTAGGCCGACCTAGACAACACAGAGCCGATATGCCTGAAGTAGCTTCATTACATGTGACGTGAGTATTTTTCGAGGTTCAGGTTTGTTCGTCTTTCTGGCTGACCTTCCTTCTTTGTAGCATCTATTCCTATGATATGTCTGTCCTCGAGGTCGCTCATCGACGAAGCTCGGCATGTAGGTGCAGATATCCTCGACGTCTTCGTACAGGATGCGCGACAAAGTACCAGAACACGATATCAATTTTACTGGGTCCTCGATGATATACAGTCGGTCTCAACAATGTACGCAGGTATGTAGAGGGTATCTTACAACAACATAAATCTGATCCTACACAGGGCCAACTACAATCTCGCCAAACGGAAACAGAATGGTGTAGTGGCAACAACTCCGAGCGCGACTGCCAGACTCGCAATCAGCTTTTGGAAGACTGTGGTGCCGTACTTCATGGAGGCGCTTTGCATGTGGGAGAAAAAGCTTTTAGCTGGGACCTCGGCCCCATAGAACGTCCGCTGAATCCAAGCTGCAGGTGAGCCTATCATTATCAATTATCGCCAGTTAGTAAACAGTACGCACGTAGCCGTCGCCAAGACAGTGAGCAAAGGAGGCTTACCTTTCACAGGTCCAAGAGGTCCGAAGCCAAAGAGTCGATATAATGGGCGCAGGAACCATGATTCAGGGATGATCATGAATACCGCAGACGTCACGATGAATGTAACAAGTTGTGGGTGTTGCTCCGCGATGTCACCAGTTGTGACGAATATTGTCTGGAGACGACCACATGTGCATGAAATCGGCTTCCGAGATGAGGTGGTGCTTCTCGCAGAGGATTGGCACGAGAGCTTCTCTGGCTTTTTCTAAGAGGTCGGCAACACGTTGCGTTCGCTCGTCATGGGAGGCAGCCTGGTCGGTAGGCGGGAACTCGCGAGCCAGTTGGTGGAGGATCCTTTGGAAGCCTTGATCAATTTCCTCAGATATCCTATCGAGGGTTTCCCCATCAGATCCGCTCGCCTGCACAGACATGTTGATCTGCCCATGCAAATGTGTTACTTCGTCAAAGACATCTCCCACTAGAGACTTGATCTCGTTTACACGAGGCGCTAGAGCACCGGCAGTCGACGCGGCCGATTGGAATAGATCGAGGGCATATTTCTGTAGAGCTGGTGCACCCTTCTTCATTACATCCCATATATCAGGCTGAGCAACGCCGAATAAGACTAGAGACAGCCGGTTGAAGCAATTCATGCAATCTAAACACTTGCTTGCGTACTTTGAGAGAAGCCTGGGTGGTGTAGGTGAATTCAAGAGGCATCTCGACTCTCAATCCGGGAGGTAACTCACGATTTGATGTGCTGAAACTGGAAGGGACATGCACAGACAACACGGATTCGGTGAGTGTGGAGGATATAGCAAATACAGGGAGGATGAGTTGTTGAATCTTCATGTTTGCGAGGTCAATGGAGGAAGAGGAAGTGATGAAACCTTGCACCTTGAGACGAAGAAGGAAACCGCAGCTGAGTCACTTCATGAGTCCTCGCGCTTGCCTCGCGCTTGCCTTGTGCTGATCTCAACTAGGTTTGAACTCCGCTAGCGCCCATAGTTCAACTTCCGCCGAACCAAGAACTTCGAACACAATTGACTACACCTTGAAGTTGTGGGTGTGACTTTCAAGTGACTCTAGCTGGTTGACTGTGGCTGGTGAGTTGGCGAGCTGGTTGGTTCCAAGATTTCGGGCAGAAAATTGACCTAATATTAGTCGCCGCATCATGATGGTGTGATGGGCTTGTTCTAGTTCCCGGTAATCATTGCAGTACTGCAGTACTGAGGCTCTGTTCCGATGTTTTCTCTCTGGTTTCGCTCATGCGACATTCTTGCAAAGCGCGCACCGATATGGACGGCCGTTTCAACGAATCTCAACCTCCATACTGTGCTCGTCGCTAAACGACATCGATATCTCCGTAGCCTTGATGGCCAGGGGGACTTCATACGAATTACCATAGGCTCTATGCTACTCAGGCCTTGTGCATTGTGGACTTGGGCATCGACACCTTTGAATATAGCCATCTATTCTCGGCAACGCAAAGTATGCTTCTGGGATACGAATCCACTTTTTGCGAGCCCCAGTTCTGTGGAAAGCGGGTATGTGGCACAGTGGCCGAACAGACCCTGTGGCGACGTATCCTTGCCGCTAGGCGACAGTATCATGACAAGGAACTAGACGTGAATCATCGAAACTCTAGGGAGCTTGATCGCTCTTTGTGCCGTAGTTTCGTTGCAGGTCATCCCGGACTTGGGCGTCGATCAACCTATACGGCATCAAGAATTACTATAAAAGCATCTCGATGGACTAGGATGTTCCTTCAGCAGTGCTGGTCACTTCTCAAGACATCTACCACCAAAGCAGAGCTTTCCTACCGCCCACCACCCATCCCATCTACCACTATGCAAATTTCCATGAAATTCATTGTTCTCGCAGTCCTTGCGCAGGTCTCCAATGTATTTGCCTCGCCCATGTACGTATCTCTCGTGCGAATCATTCCGATTACGAACTCATTTATCGTTCTCAACAGTGCCGAGGAAGCCGACTATGCTAGTAGTTTGGCGAAACGCGCTACCGTATGTTGTTCGTTGGAGATTCAAAGATTTTCTCATCTAACACCTAACTCCAGCGCGCTGAATGCGAAGGAGCTTGTACAATGCTCGTCTTCGCTGGTTCAATCACGCAAGCTCAATGGCAAGGCTGCGTCGAGAACTGTATGGCTCGCGGACTGCCTACGCCCCCACCGACTCCGCCTCCTGCGCCCGCTCCCCTCCCTCAACAGAACGGACAGAGGCCAACGAAAAATGGTGGGAAGAAAGGAGTTCGCTCCGTCGAAAAACGTGCTACGGTGCGCATCAATATCCTCTCCAACTTGCTCAGAGTATTGACTATCTATCATCTAGCGAGCTGAGTGCGAAGGATCTTGCACAATGCTTCTATTGGCTGGTTCTATAACTCAGGCCCAATGGCAAGGTTGTGTAGACAATTGCATGGCTCGTGGTCTCCCTACGCCTCCTCCTTCTCCTCCACGTCAAAAGGGAGGCAAGAAGAAAGTTCGCTCTGTCGAGAAGCGTGCTACCGTCAGTAACGTCCCTTTGGTTCCGATCGACGGGCTCATATTTATCTATCCTCATAGCGAGCTGAATGCGAAGGCGCTTGCACCATGCTTGTCCTCGCTGGNTCAATTAACCCAAGCTGGCTGGCAAGGCTGCGTTGAGAACTGCATGGCTCGTGGTCTCCCTACGCCTCCTCCTTCTCCTCCACGTCAAAAGGGAGGCAAGAAGAAAGTTCGCTCTGTCGAGAAGCGTGCTACCGTCAGTCATGTCTCTCTGCTTCCGTTCCACAAGCTCATACTCATCCACATTCGCAGCGCGCTGAGTGCGAAGGCGCTTGTACCATGCTTGTGCTCGCTGGTCAATTAACTCAAGCCGGATGGCAAGGATGCGTTGACAATTGTATGGCGCGTGGTCTGCCAACGCCTCCTCCTTCTCCACCACGTACCGGACGAAAGGGCGGTCGCTCTCTTGACTCACAGGAGGAAGGCTCTCTGTCGAAGCGTGCTACCGTCAGTTACTCTTAAACTTCCTGCCAATTACTACGTATGACTCATCCGACCCATGCCTACAGAGAGCTGAGTGTGAGGGTGCCTGCACGATGCTCGTCCTCGCTGGTCAACTCACTCAAGCCGGATGGCAAGGATGCGTTGAAAACTGTATGGCCCGTGGACTTCCTACCCCTCCTCCCTCCCCGCCCCGTCAGAAGGCTGGAAAGAAAGCCAGGCGCTCCGTTGGCGAGGAAACGCTCTCCAAACGTGCCACTGTGAGTCGCTTTTCTACTAGCGATTGCGGTGTCCGACATGCTCACGCAACTCTATAGCGCGCTGAATGTGAAGGAGCCTGTAATATGCTTGTCCTCGCCGGGCAACTAACTCAAGCTGGATGGCAACAATGTGTCGAAAGCTGCATGGCTAGGGGCCTTCCTACTCCCCCTCCTTCTCCGCCGCGTCAGCAAAAGCCCCGCCCCCGTGTTTGAGAAAAGATTTGTCATGTTAGGCTAGTTCATGCCCAGTATCAAATACACGGGAACAATGTACGTTTGTCAACTAGTGCTCAACTCGGTCCGTTCAATTATCATCAGTGTTGAGCCTCGAGATGATCCGTAGTAACGAAGAAAGGGTCAACAATGAGATTCAAATCTAATAGAATAGCCACCACCAAGCTCGAAATCCTCTTCCTCCAAATATGAGAGATCTATGCGAGCTGGCCAATCCAACCTGAAATCAACTTGAGACTGCCTGCTGGAGTAAGCTCAATCGCTCTTCGGACGTTGGTTCAATCTTGCAGTCGTATGGCTCCGGAAGGCTGATGGAGGAACATATGAGGCAGTCGCGACGATGAGATGTCGGCTCTAGCATAACGCACCAGATGAGATTGTGAACGAATCGTGGGTCCAGCCTGCCGCTATCAGGAGGCGCAATTTTGCATGCCCAAAGAATCAGAGCGACAGCGATGAACAATGAGTTTTCCGCAAGCGCTTTTCCCGGGCAAATTCTGTCGAATCATTCGCTCATGATCAGACATTGAAGTTGTGTTGAGCGGATGATTCACCTCCTCCCAAAACCAAAAGCCCAGGTTGCAGGGTCAGGGATGTCTTGGGTTTGGTCGAGAAAGCGCTCAGGGATGAACTGTTGGGGGTCGTATTTACTGTTATCTTCGAATGCGATGGCCCTTCAGGAAACTTGTGAATCAGGGCTCGTCTAGAGAAAGGGAAAGGCCTTACCACAAATTCGGAAGGACCGTCGCACCTTTAGGAATGAAGAAGCCGTTATAGAGGTCATCATCAAGACCGCGCCTGAGTGGAGCTATTCAATGTTCATGAATGAATGCATCTAGCTAAGCAGATGCGGAATTGGATTCAGAGGCTGGAACACACCCAAAGGTGCAATCGGACACCATCGCATGGTTTCTTTGATGACAGCATGGAGATACGGAAGCGGATCTTTATCTGCAATGGTTGGTATGCTCTGGGAGCCAATGACTTCGTCAAGTTCNTTTTTTAGCACGAGCTTGAGCATTAGGGTTCAAAGCCATGACCAAAATAAAGACTTGTAGAGTTGCATGTGTCTAAAGCAAAGGATCTATAAGATACGAAAATACGTACAAGCTCAAGGGAGTGACCAACCGTTTCGACGCCGGCTAAAGGGGATGAGAGTTCATTTGCCAAGAACGAAGCGACGTTACATGATTACGCACCTCCGTACATCGTACCAACCGTCCATTTGACAGTATTCTCAAAGTTTGGAATGCCATTCGAGTCCATTTGCAGAAGCGATCGCATGAGGGATGGAGGCGCTGTACCATTGCTCTAGTGACTTCTGATTAGTGACCAAAGAGGCCGAAGAGCGATGGCGGAGCACTTACTATATCGCCTTTGACGTGGTCGAATGGTCTCGTAATCATTTGCTGTATCATTTCGTTCCCTATTGCAGCCTCTTTTTGGAATGGAATCCAAGATGGTAGATATTTCACTGTCAGTGGATTCCTGAATCCTCTGCTTCCATTTCAGATACCGAGCGACGTACTAAGCGGCAAAAAATCACATAGGTATGCTCCCGGAACGGAAGATCGAGCGACGAAGGCAATGGTCGCCTCCGCGTGCTTGAAATACTGGTCCGCGTGACTACTGAGTGATTGAGGATATATGTACGAATGCCAGAACATACTATGTTGTCGGTGGCTTCTATGGAGAGACCGTACGTGATACCAAAGATGATACGACCTGCAAAGCTGGTGAAAAGGTTAATCCATGAGGTATACTTGGAGCAGCAGAACTCACAGCTTGACGGCCTCGCTGAATTTCTCGGGCTGACTTAACATAGAGACACAAAGCCGCCGAGCGAGGTCTTCCTGGACGTGGTGGTACTGTTGAACGGCTACTGGACTCAGGACTGAATGCGCAAACCGTCGGTGAAGTCGCCATTCAGCATCATTCTGTCGAAAAACTGTGCTCTATGAAGGGACAAGCAAGTTGCAAGTTCAAAAGGAGGTGTATTGCTCGAGAGGTTGTTAGGTACCTGGTCAATACCCATAAGCTCGCCGGCCATGGTCAAAACAGGACGTTGGGAGTACTGGCTTGCACGCTTGCACAAGAGATCATCAATGACTTTCCTCGAATTAAGTATAACACAGTTGTTGCCCAAGCCATGAAGATACACCATGTCGCCTGGATGATCATAAATGAGGATGCTGTCGCCTTGGAACAAGGCATCGCTTACCGAACTTCCTCTTGTACTGACCAAAGGTTTCACGATGATGTTGAACGCGTAGGAGTGCCCAGATATTTCCAACAAGCGGCAGACTACTTGGACCGGGGGGCGTCGGATGTCCTCCACTCCGATATCTAAACTGCAAAGCAGAGAAAAGCCATATCGTCAGTGGTGACAAAAGGGCGAGCATTAAGAGGCCATTCCAGCCTAAGCTGTTAGTAATGTTGGACATGGTCGATGTGGTGCTTGAGCTTGAGGGATGATTGGGGTTGGGGCAAGGTTGGTTTACGATCTTTTTTAACCCATACAATCGAGTTTCGGTTGACTTCCATCGTGAGAAGTGGAAGACTTGAGGAACCATGCGCTCACGGTGCTTCTATGGCGAAGCAGCTATTGACCAGAGCACCTCGTTAACCTTTTCCATGTCTCGATGGCCCGGCCGTGCACAGTACCCCAACGCCTCCCTGTTCTAGTTGACGTTGACTGGCATGCTCGGGTCCTTCTGGTGTAAGTGCCTACCCAAGAAGTGCATGGTTTTACTCACCTATCTGTTAGACTCTTCCACCGGTGTCAGCAGCGCGGATGCTGACGGATGCGCGAAGACCGTACGTCATAACAAGGAAACTTGCTACCTGACATATGAGCTCAGCGCTCAGTACCAGTGAGGACCCATGCGTGTGAATGAAAGGACAATCAATTTCATCAACAAACGACAAAGAATGGAAGATATACACAGCAACCCTAGGGAGCTCGACATTTACGTCTACATCTAAGAGAGTAAGACAATAATTTAGAGTGTTTAACCAATCACCTTAACCTCGACACAACCACGACCCGTACTCAAGGAGCAGTAGAACCAAAGTGTTTGATCACATCACTTGGAACCTGATGGCGTCGACAGCACTGAGGTCGCGGTGGCGGTAGGAGCGTGCGTGGTAGGTGTAGGAGTGGGAGTGGGAGCTGCCGTGGTAGTCACGAAAGGGAATGTTATACCCTCAATCGCAGCGGCACCATTCGAGCGACAGATGAAACTTCCCGTATGAGGGAACGCTCTCAGATCTTGCACAGATGAGAATATCGGTACAGCAGATCCAGAACATGTATCTCCCCTGTAACAACAACTGAATCAGCAAACCAATATCCGACGGACCGAGGCAAAGGATAAACTTACTCATACAACACACAGTTACTCGAACTAGCCAAGAAACTGAGCAACTTGCCATTGAGGTATAACAGGTCGAAAGCAAACAAGCAAACTCGGACTTGGATATCTTCAACCTTGACGTCTTTCCGTTTCCGTTTACTGAGCTCTTGGAAGGGCATCAACTTCATCGTTGTATGGTCAATTGCAACCGCCTCAGCATCAAGAACGAAGGATTTAGTGGATTCTTTGATGAACTGAGAATGGGATTAGTATCGAATGATACGAAAGGAAAACAGCAAGGTTTTACCTTAGGAAGCTGGTCAACCAAGTCAGGGTATTTCTTGCTCATGTCTTCAGAATTGCGACTGAAAACAGCGACTGTGCCATCTTCCAACTTGTGGACCTGCGCACGCTCTCCATCATATTTGTATTCGCAAGTGAACTTCTTATTCTCAAACCGGTCGAGGACTTCACCGATGGCTTTCGTCGGTTTCGCCAACATGGGTTTCAGAGGTACACCGGGCCTTAGCTTGCAATTTGACCGCAAGCCATCGATTCCATGTTCAAGCAGTGCGGGGATGACCTCGTCGTAAGAGGGCAGCTCACTTGCATGGGATAAGAATCCACTTGTCTTGTACAGAGGTTTCACGCACGTACCTATAGACAGATTTAATGGTATTTGAGGCTTCCTCTAGCCGCGCACCCAGCTTCTCGCCGCTCCACTTTTTCTGGCCTAAAACATGGATTAGCGTTGTACATGCAACATCGTTTTTCGAAACGCGCTGTACCCACGTTTGTCGTTTTCAGCGAGAACTGCTGCATGAGCGATGGCGACCAATACAGACTTCTCAGCATTACCTATTCGCAGTTTGCCTTCCAAACTACGAACGATATATTTCGCTTCGAAGTCTTGACAGGCTGCCAGAAGCTTAGTTATGATGGAGACCTTCTTGGTTTGTGACTGTGGTCTGTCTGGTCAACGAGGCACGAGAAACAGGATCAGTGGAGCGAACCGAATGTCCTGATGTGGTCGCGATTTCCTTCAAGTTGGAGAACACAAACGGTACCGTTAAGGGCTTAGGTTTGAAGAGAGTCTTCTGACTATTTTTGGAGTTCTAGGGTGGACGTGAGGAGTGATAATTGGGTAAAGGGAGCAGGTGGTTTACCATTGCAACAAGACCTAAGTCGCCTTCCTTCTTGAGGTCAGCCTTGATTGTGGCTATACTCCTTCCAGTCGACTCTCCAATCGCTTTGACCAACAAGCTTTCACCAATACCAAGTTCAATGCCAACATAATCAGGACTAAGCTACGGAATATTGGAGGTGAATGATAGAAGTGCGGCAGGAAATCATGCTTACTCGGTTTATGCAAAGATAAACTGTTTGTAGAAGGGACTTCGCATCCATTTTTGCACTTCGTTGTATGACAAGGAGTAGGAATGCGGTTAGAATTGAGTTCTTCTCCAGTCGCTTTGACGTTCCCTCAATCAAGGCAAAGGTCTTTGCCAACGCAGCGTATGGTACACTGCAAAAGAGTTCAAAACTGAGGTGAGACGGTCAGGGAGAGGTGACGAACGCAGAACCAACAGTCCAGCCACCTTTAATGTCGACATCTTTGACTCGAGAGAGAGCCGCGTCCGCGCTGTTGGGTAGAACGATTCCAATTTAGTTGTCCTAACATAAGGTTGGAAAGGCGAACATTTTGGAAGCCACACCATCATCGACATCCATCTCCTCATCTTCACTGACATTCTCATTCTCCTGCTCTTCTGGGTCGCTAGGAGGCGCTTCTTTACTAGGACCAGCAGAGTTCGACTCTACCTTACGCGTCTTCCGGGGTCGAGGTGGTGGAGATGCTGAGGACGCGCGAGACGGACCGGGGGAAGAGGATGGTGCGACCGACGAAGCCCTCTCCGATTTTGCGACTTGGGCAGGGTTAACAGCATGTCCAAGGGTCAAGTATAGAAGTAGGACGAACGTGGATCATCCTCATCATCCGACTCCAGGATACGGCGTTTCTTTGTCTTGAACGAGGGAACGGCCTCTATGACACGGTTATAACGGATATGACACGAGCTTTTTGCCTCGTACCGTCATCGTGGCTTGAAGCTAAGCATAAATATTGAGTCAGAATATTCGCAGACTTGAGGTGAGGTCATTACCAGGTGCATGATCTTCCTTGGATTCCTCGGATGGTTTCTGTTTCTTCTTTCCCCACATATCAGCGAGGGTACGCGCCGCTGGATTTGCAGACTTGGGAGGCATTTTCATAAAGCTCGCTGCACACAATAGTGAGAACTGACACGACGGGAACAAGAAGGACAGGCTCGCCTAAGGTGACTTGCTTGGACATCAGTGCGACGCGTCGAGCAAACATGAATATACAACACGCTTGAGGCGCCCAGCCTAGTCATTTCTCAGGGCCACGGGCCTTGCACGGGCCTAACGATCGGTCGATCATATGACATCTTGGCCGAGTCTCTGTAATCCGCGAGACGTCCCACTGCCAGTGGTCAGCAACGATGAAGCTTCTGACGACTTTTCACCAGCCCTCTGCTGTCCACGCATCCGCGAAATGTAGACTCTCGTCGCGCGATCTGGAACACCTTGTTGTCGCCAAAAGTAATAGATTGGAAGTCTTCTCATTGCAGCCAGAAGGCCTCCAACTTGAGTGCGTGTTGGAAATATGGGGCCGTATATTGGCCATACGTACATTACCAATTCAGGTTGGCTGAATCTATCATCTCTTTCAACAATGTCGCTAATGCCATCCTTAGAAATCAGTGCGATCCAACCTCGTCTGCCTTTTAGACCATCCCACGCCGGAGCTCTTGTTCTTATCCTACTCAGAGTCCCCGTCGGGGGCAGGTAGTCTTTCTGTGAAGAAGGCATTGTCACTATCAGAGCGTCTACCTAGACCTGCCGAGTTCTTCAATGATCTCGTTCTGAACCCTTCTGGGACTGTCCTAATTGTCAGTTGCTATGTTGGCCGGCTGAAAGTCGTTATCCTCGAGAATGCCACGTACTCCCGGGACTTCGATGTAACGTGCGTGTGTCGACATTCTTTATCTCATATATCCCCTGAGTCAACCTCGATAGACTCCCCGAACTTTCCGTCTTCTCCATCACATTTCTTGAAACCCCACAATCCAGGAATCCAACGGTAGCTATATTACATGTGGATCATCAAGAACGACTCATGCTTTTGGCCCGAGAGCTCTCCATTGAAGGCCTTGAGCTTCTCCCGGAACCATCCTCTCTAGTCCCAAGAACAATCCTCAGTCCAAACCAATTTCCCACTGCGCCATTTCATAACCCCAAGCTCCTTTCTGTACCCTCATTGAAAGATGATTCTGGCGAAGAAGAGAAACCGGTCTTTAACGGCGGTGTTTTGGTAGTCGGTGGCCGCCGTCTAGAGCTCTACGAATTTTCCAACCTTGAATGGCAAGAGAAAGCTAAAGGCAAAGCTAAACGGCTGGAGAAAAAGAAACGCAGCAAAGATCCTGCCCTGGTAGCTGAAGCTAGGGAGAAGGAGAAAGCGAGAGAAGGCAAAAAGCGGAAACCGAGGGCGGCTCTCGAATGGCCATGGAGCGACGTTTCTTGGTGGGTGACGCGAATGCTGGTATATCGTTGAAGCTCATGTTACATTTCAAGTATTTGCGAGATTGATGCCCCAAATCAATATCTCATCGCAGACAGCTATGGAAGATTGGCGATGCTTTCCTTCGGCTTCCTTGATAGGCTCGGCCTTGTCTTACTCCCTTTAGGAGAGGTGAATACTGCTTTCAACCCATCAATCGTCCTTTTACTCAACCATACAATGCTAGGTGTCACCGCCGACAACACTCACCTATCTAACATCTCAAGTCCTGTTTGTTGGGTCTTACCTTGGTGATTCACAGTTGATACATGTCAGCCCAACTTCCCTCTCTCAGCGGGGCGAGGTGGCTCTTCCTATCCCACCGTACATCGCCACCGCCTCTCCTTCCGTACTGGTTCCTGGCGTGTCTACGGAAAGCGATGGAAAGGGCAAGAAAAGGGCTTTGGATGGCGAGAGCCGAAGCCACCATGACGTCGATGTCGATGTTGACATGGACTTTGACAGTGAAGAAAGGGAGATACAGGCCAAGAAGGAGGCCGCTGGGAAAGGCTGCATTATCGCGAACACTGATACATATCTGAAGGTCGTCGACGTATGGCAGAATATTGCCCCCGTCAATGACGCAGCACTCGTCGATCTTGATGGGAACGGACAGGTTTGCAAGAAGTCATTTACGTCGTACAGAGGCTAACGATACACATTTAGAAGCAAGTGATTACTTGTTCAGGAGGCAAAAGCTCAGGATCTATCAACGTTGTTCGCAACGGCGCTGACTTCAGAGAGCTTGCTTCAATCTCCGGTATAGAGAACATCATTGGTGTTTGGCCTCTCCGGCCGCGCTTCGAATCTATGTACGTTCTGTCTCTATGAAGTCGTCGTGATCGTGGTCTTACCTTGAAATTATCTGTGAACAGTGAAATCTCGCATATCGTCATATCGACTGCATTTTCAACGCATATTTTTGAATTCTCCAACAATTCTCTTCAGTCAGCTACTCAGGTTGGTGACGGTTTTGTCACTTCCGAACGCACACTAGCGACTTCAAATGTCGCTGGCCGAATCAAAACGTCGTCGGGCACCAGCTCTTATGGTGACTCTTCGCACGTCGTTCAAGTCACGAGTCAAGGTGTCTATCTGCTGGATTACGACAATGACTTGGGCCAATGGAGGCGTAAAGATAGGTATGTCGCTGCCTCATCTACTCATGGGTTGCACTCACCCTTACATTTTTATCCTTTAGTACGACATTTACGCGCGAAATCGTCGCTGCGGACATCAACCCCAGCCAAGTGTTCGTTGCTTTACAAGGCGGGAAGATCAACATCGTCAACGTTACCCCTAACGGTACTTTGAATTCTGTGTGAGCTCTTACTTCCTGTGAAACGAAATAGCCCCCATTGAACCACCCTCTAATTACAGAGAGCGAGAAACTCAAATCGCCGAGCGTGACGTATCTGCCATCTGCGGCATGCCTCTCACCGGGAACAAGTTCGTCACCAA
>JAPEVF010000461.1:0-36448 GCA_029747585.1 Pleurotus djamor
CTCAACGCCTTCGTCGTGGTCGCTACCCCCTCCCCAGGCACGCTCCTTCACGAACGGATTTGGCTGAGTACTGGGAATGGGTGGTATCAGTCCTTCAACGACGGTAGGTGGTTCTGCAACATCACAATCAGCGAGAATAGCGGTGTCACACCAAACGATAGCTTACCTTGGACCTGAGTCCCAGCGGAGAACCTAACTCCAATCGGACTGATTGGTAACTCGAGCATTTCGTCGTGATCGCTCCCTCTGCGCCGGTCTACATCTCTGGCGTTGGTGATAGGTTGAATATTCGTACTGGTCGGCGTCGTTCCGTCTATGGCGTCAGGTGGTTCTACAACATCACAGTCAACAAAAGCAGCACTGTCACAATAAGCAACACTTTACCTTGGATCCGGGTTGCAGTGGAGAAGCTACGAATCGGAGTGGTTGGTAGCTCCGGCATTTCGTCATGGTCGCTCCCTCCGCGCGAGCCTAAATCAACGACGTTGGTGGTGGGTTGAATATGCGTATTCGTCGGCATCGATCCCTCCAAGGCGGTAGGTGGTTCTACAACATCACAGTCAGCAAAAGCACCATTGTCACAACAAACGAGACTTTACCTGTAATCTGAGTTCCAGCGGAGAAGCTACCGCGAATTGACCTGATCGGTAGGCCAATGATTTTGTCGGTATCGCCTTCCCACCAGTCCACGTCAACCGCATTGGCAGTTGGCTGAATGTTAGTTGATTGAACCTGTGATGATAATACCTCCAAGTCGAAATCTATGTGCGTGACTTAATCAAACACAACCGCACCTTGGAAACCAATGAATCCTTACCTCCAGATGGACTTCCAATTGGAGGGGTGTGGCTGGCGAGTTGCACTTGAACTTCAACCTCATTGACCCGTTCTGGTTGTGTCGCAATGGCACTCAGTTAGTGGGTATGATAAGGGCGGGACCCGGGGCTGGATGGAACTACGTACCGTCATGCAATCTATCAAGCGACGGTGACACGCCAGATACTGCAAAACCTGCATGGGAGAATTGCTTATGGTCTGCACTCAGATTTGAGGCAGTCGAGTTCGGCGCAGTGAGGATGACTTTGTTAACACCTCCGTTAACAGTGGATGACGCATTTGTAGCATGGATCATTGCACTATTGTGAGCTATACGAAGCAGATTGACTATTAGTGTACTCGAAAAATATGAATGGGCAGGGGACAAACACAACGAGGGAGAATGCGCGCGGGAAGTATGCTCGTATTGAAGACGATGGCTGCTTTGATCATTGGATACTTGAGTGCGAATTGAGTTGAACCCGTCATGATCTCTGGTTTCCGATGCCGGTGAGATGTCAGCAATCTGATAACGGAGGTGACCGTGATATACAGAAGTATAACCCGCCGCTCCTGAGGGAGAGACGTTCATAGTCATTGAAATATCCCCTGTGGTGTTGCTCTCGCTACTTTCAGCTACATTCAAGGCATCAACGGTCTGTAGATCAAAAGTACCATGCCCACCAGCAGTGTGAGAAACGAAGTCATCAAGGCTGGATACCAGGCAAGTGGGAGCGTCCATGCCAAGTCCAGAGGGGTGATCTAGGAGAGGAACAGTAAGAGAGTGGTCTCCAAAGTGTGAGCGAGAATAAAAGATACCGTCATGAGGAGGATGTGGGAGTTGGAAGGGACTAGCAGTCTGGAGCTGGGTAGCGAAAACATTGGCGGGAGCTGATATGGGAGAAGAGATGATAGGCTCAAGATCTTGGCGCTGCGATGGAAGAGACGATAGATCCGCTTGTTTGGTGGGTTTGGAGAGTTGGAGATCCATGTCCTCGTCGGCGATCTCGCCTCTCCATTCAAACGCGCTTGTTACATTGACATGGTGGGCTCCGGTGGCATCCAAGATTTCCGTTACTAGCGACAGTGCAAGGGGCGAGTACGTCAGACTCGCGAAGGTGTGCAGGGAGAAGGAAATATACCATCGTCATTGAGGGGAACCGAAAAGTTGAGGTCCATGTCTTCGTCCTCATTCTCGCCTCCCCATTCAAACGCGCTTGGTACACTGACATTGTGAGATGCGGCGGTGTCCAAGATCTCCACTGCGACATTGCAAGAGGCGAAAACGTCAGACTTGCGAAGTTGTGCAAGGAGAAGGGAATATACCATCGTCATTGGAGGTGACCGGAAGATTGACATTCATGTGTTCATCGTCGCGCTCACCTCCCCATCCTGACGTGCTTGGTGCACTGTTGCGAGAAGCTGTGGTGTCCAAGATCTCCACCTGCGGTACGACGTTGTGAACGGGAGCTAAGACGATGCAGAGGACAAGATCATCAGAAGCTTGATGTTGCACAAAGAGAAGGTAATATACCATTGTCATTGGGGATAATTGGGAAGAGGATATTCATGTCTTCGTCTTCACTCTCGCCTCCCCATTCAAACGTGCTTGGTGCACTGATATTGTGAGGTGCGGCAGTGTCCATAGCCTGTACCTGTGTAGCAGGGTCAACACCTGGACCTACGTCGGGAGAAGAAGTGAGATCACTAGGATCGGGATACCGTCAAAAGGAACAGGAAATACCGTTGTAATCATGACCATTTGGACCTTGAATGGCGTTGTCAAGAGTATGTGCTTGCATACTTGGGTCGTGGGCGACAGCTGGCGAAGTTAAGGAGGGCGTGGATCAGTATCATCGTGTTCAGCCAAATGAACATACCATTGTCATTGGGGGTAATTGGGAGGAGGAGATCCAGGTCATCGTCTTCACTCTCGCCTCCCCATTCAAACGCGCTTGGTGCACTGGCGTTGTGAGCTACCGGGGCGTCCGAAATCTCTAATACGACGGTGCAAGGGACCAAATCGTCACAATCGCGAAGTTGTGCAAAGAGAAGGGTATATACCGCTGTCATTGTGGGGAACCGGAAGGTGGAGATTCGTGTGTTCATCGTCGCTCTCGCCTCCCCATTCAAACGTACTTGACGCACTGGCATTGTGAGAGGCGGTGGTGTCAAAGATCTCCACCTGCGGCACAACGTTGTGAGAGGTAGCTAAGGCAATGTAAAGGATAAAATCGTCAGAATCTTCATGTCGTGTAGCAAGAAGGGAATATACCATTGTCATTGGGGGTGACCGCATGGGTGGGATTCGTGTGTTCATCGTCACGTTCACCTCTTGGTGGAGACTCTACCTGCGGCTCAGCATTGAGAACGGGAGCTAATACAATACAAAATCGTCAAAATCTTGATGTTGTACAGGGTGAAGGGAGTATACCATCGTCATTGTCATTCGGGGTAAACGGAAGGTGGAAGTCCATGTCATCGTCTTCACTCTCGCCTTCCCATTCAAACGCACTTGGGGTACTGACATGGTGAGCTCCGGCGGCGTCCAGGATCTCCACCTGCGTCACAACATTGCGAATGGGGGCTAAGACAGTGCAAAAGACCAAATCGTCAGAACCTCCATGTCGTGTAGCAAGAAGGGAATATACCATTGTCATTGGGGGTGACCGCATGGGTGGGATTCGTGTGTTCATCGTCACGTTCACCTCTTGGTGGAGACTCTACCTGCGGCTCAGCATTGAGAACGGGAGCTAATACAATACAAAATCGTCAAAATCTTGATGTTGTACAGGGTGAAGGGAATATACCATCGTCATTGTCATTCGGGGTAAACGGAAGGTAGAAGTCCATGTCATCGTCTTCGCTCTCGCCTCCCCATTCAAACGCACTTGCTGCACTGACATCGTGAAATGAGGCATGCGACTGATGCGCCTGCATAACAGGATCCTGACTTGGAGATGGATCTGTTCCTTTCGTACCATTGGGATCCTCCTGTTCAGAATCACTTGAGAAATCGATGGGTGCAGACTGGGTGCTCGAACCATCGAGGCGTTTCTGCTTTTTCGTAGGGCGTGGGCTGGGGACGTCTTGGGACGGGCGCTTATGTGATGTCAACGGCAGCTCGTTTTTTCTGGGATCCGTCCTCTCTGAAGATACCTGCGTGGTCACCTCGTCCCTGGCTGTATTGCTGGTGGGTGTGTCAGAATGGGATGCGACGCGCTGCCCATGATTGAAGTGGGAGCGAACGGCGTGCCTCGCCTTCACCAGGTGACCAGGGCGAGCGTGATGCTTATATTTCTTCTTGTGCTTTTCTACAAAATAGAGGACCATGGATGGGGGTTCGTGGATGGAAGAAAAAGAGCCTCAAGGCTTGATAAATGTCACCGAGATTATCTTGCTGTCGCGGCGTTCTAAAGAAAGTCCGCATGCAAAGCACGCGCTGGACTCGGGAGGATGTGTCCGAGAGATCGAGGTGTGGTGATATTTGGTATCCACTATGTGCCTGGGACCAAAAATGCGCCCTGTGTGACTGGATGGATAGGCAGGTGAACTTATAGCAGCATGCCAGCAAGAAGGGTCCTGAGGTGGATTACCCATTGTGATTACTCAAGTTGTGGAGGCAACGACAGAACTGGAGACATCGATTGCCCACGTTCGGTACGACTCTACCACCTGGTAGACAAAGTCCAACAGTTCACCAAGATTAACGGTTCAAAAAGAACTCACCTTGACAAATGGTACTTGTCGTTCCACGGAGCATAAACCCAGATGGCGAGAAAAGTTGCTAGAGACTTGGAGTTTGGTTGATACGGCTCGATAAAAGGCGATTCAAGGCACGAGGGTGTGTACCTCTCAGTCTGGTGCAATTCTTTCAATGAACGCTCTGATGAAATTAAAAAACATACCGCCGCTTCAACTTCGACTTGGGCCTCTGGGTCACGAGTAACGAGCGTGTAAAACGTCGTGAAGGGGCCTAAGTAGCATTGCTGAGTGGGTAGCATCCACGGTATGGCAGACACAGCGTACGGTGATTGGAATAACTGAAGATAAACGGGATATGGTATTGGTACCGAATAAAGCGTGGTTTTTCTGAGGAAAACCCATTAGTGGCAAAAAAGAAAAACTAATTAGTAAATAAATTATTTACCAAAGGGAATAACTCATGGAATTCGGGTTGTTTATCTTCGTGGGAACTCAAAGGGAGACTTATCATTTATCAGTGCGATTAAGTCAGTAAAATCAATTGGATTTCCGGTGCATATGCCAGTTGGGAAACAATTAGAATTCCGATTGCTTTATCTTTTTCAAAGAAAATGAGATCCCATAATTCCTTTCGATTATCTGGAGATATTCCGGATTTTGGCTGGGATTGGGAATATCTTTGAGGTTATGTCCAGATAAACGTCTTTCATATCTTCGAATAAAGGAATCGGAATTCTAATTGTTTCCCAACTGGCATATGCACCGGAAATCCAATTGATTTTACTGACTTAATCGCACTGATAAATGATAAGTCTCCCTTTGAGTTCCCACGAAGATAAACAACCCGAATTCCATGAGTTATTCCCTTCGGTAAATAATTTATTTACTAATTAGTTTTTCTTTTTTGCCACTAATGGGTTTTCCTCAGAAAAACCACGCTTTATTCGGTACCAATACCACATCCGGTTTATCTTCAGTTATTCCAATCGCCGTACGCTGTGAGAAACATACCATTGCGTTATGCGGCTGTACACCAGGATAGCGGGTTGGAGGTAGGGCTGCAGAAGGGGCAAGAGAATCAGTCCCCCTGGGTATGTTATAGATGATAAAGAGTGAATTTATACCGTCTAAAAGAGCACGAGCCATCTTCGTGGTAAGTTTGCTAGACATCATGAACATAATTGCGAGTTCGAATCACGTTGATGACCAAGTCAAGTACTTACCGGTGTTCATGATCAAAGGGCCTCTATGTACGCATCAGCAACGAGGACGAAAAAGCGGCGAGGAAGCTCTCGATTGATGGCAGTGGGAACTGACCAAGACGTTAGAAGCTGAGATACACGGAGTCACAGCTTGCTTACCGAAAGACGCTGAGAATATACGGGCAGGGCCAGAGTCTCGGAGATGGCGAGCATACGAGAGCGTATACCGAAAGCGTAGCGGGTGGCAGAGAAGCAGCGTAGGTGTGGATTACAGAATGGACTCCGTCAAACGGCGAGCAAGTCTTTATATATCTCGACCGTGCTCGGGCCGTGGCTGGTGGCCCGCTAACCAGACTGCGGTGACACGAGGATGGTGGGACCATACACGGTGACTCTGACGGGCGCGATGCCCCAGGCGAACGAGGAGGTACTGG
Source organism: Pleurotus djamor (assembly GCA_029747585.1). Lineage (NCBI taxonomy): Eukaryota > Fungi > Basidiomycota > Agaricomycetes > Agaricales > Pleurotaceae > Pleurotus > Pleurotus djamor. Next base: position 6,158 of record JAPEVF010000461.1, read on the forward strand.
TGATGACTCGATGCGATTGATCGGCAAGGTCCATGGCCAATGCCAAGTCGAGAGTCAAGGCGTCATAGCACCCGATTTGGCTGTATGACTCGGACCCTGAAGGTCTAACGGATGGCTCGAGACGTCATACGGTCATAGCACCCGATTTGGTGCTATGCCTCGGACCCTGTCCCTGTGACAGAAGGCTGCTCGGGACCACGTCCCACGCCACCATGGAATGACCAGCACACTTTCCTTTGTTTCCTCCACCTCCCTTTAAAATGGGCGTTTTCAAAACGCCATGCCCCACCTCCATATTGACGGAACGAACTTAATCTCTCACTCGAACGATGTCGGTGAACGGGACCCCCTGGTAAGTTGTCCATCTCGTCTTATCTCATCGTCATCTCATATCTTCTAAGGTCTATCGTTTGCCCTAGTGGTGTCTCCACCTCTCTCGCATCTCTGACCAGCAACGCTTGGATCACCCTCGTCGCCTTCAAAGGAACTCCCGAGTCGTCTGAGCGATGCACCTTCGAGCTTCGGTGTGCCGACATCGACTTCACTTCTCCGCTTGGCGCGCTGATTCCAGAGGCTGTACGTGTTCATTGACTTCTCTTTCAGAATTGTGTGCTTATGCTTTGACGTAGATCGAACACATCTCTCTCTCTGTCTTTCTCAGGGGCGATCTACGCTACGAACTTGTGAATGAAGGACATACGTGAGTTGCTGCCATACGCTTCGTTTCGACCCTCTTTTCTGATTCTTTAGCAGCGCCGTCACCTTGTCTGGTCATGTCGACCCACTAAGTACGCACACTTCTTTCCATTCCTCTATCTGTGGACTTAGCATTCGCGTGTAGACCCTCAGCCACCTCCCCCACCCCGCACCACCCGAGCCCAAACCCGTCGTAGCGCGAGCTTGAGCACGATTGCCGATGCTCCCGTCACATCCCCCCCGGTGGTGCAACCAGTGGTGAAAGCGGCTCGCGCCACTGTCGCGAAGAAGGCTTCGACGAAGCAGGTTGCTGCTGCTGCCAACCGTGGTGGCCCCAGCCTGAGCAAGATCCCCGAGGACGACAACGTCACCCCTCCCGCAGCGCCTCGCGCCAGCAAGCCGCACTCTACCTGTGCAAAGAAGGCTCTCACACCTCGTGTTTCGAACAGTAAGAAACCCGACCCTGTCGCTGCACCCAAACCCCCGGTGGATCCGGCACCAGCCGCCCCCTCGTGTGGCACCACCTCCAATAATCTCTCCTCGGATGATAAGGTCACCTCTCTACCCACCTCACCACTGGTGGCGAAGGACACTTATCTCGCCGACGCGCAGAAGGTCCCCGTTCAGCTCCCACCCCCCAACTAGCAGTGTCACCCATCCTGCTCCCTCAAACAACGCCATAACCTCGACGGGCAACTCGGATCTTGTCGACGATAAGAAACGGGCTGATCCTGAGCAACCAGCCAAGCCTTCCTCGGAGAAGCCCACCTCCGACGTACCCTCGTCATTGAGTGCCCCACCCATTAAGCAGACTCAGACTTTGGATCAGCAGCCGCCCTCTGCCTCTGCTCAGCTCGGTTCTCTGGCGCCCAATACAGTCAAACGTAAGGCTAAAGATGCTTTCCCCGACTCGGATGTCACATCCTCTTCCACCACTCCCCTTACAGTTACTGGTCACCCCGCCGCTGACCCTGTTGTGCCCAAGAGAGCAAAGACCTCGCTCACTCCCGCTCCTCCTGGCATCCGCCAGTTGGGAGCTGTCTACTGCAAAGACACCCCCGGCTCTGGTGCTCCTATCACCCCAGAGGACCACATCCGTATCTACTACGTCCTCAAGACCCTAACCCCCGACAACTATTTCAAGCTGCACTCCTCCGTTTCTACCCCGTCTCAACCGGTAAGCTCTCCTTCCCCCAGTCCACCCCCATTCATCACGTTCTAATACTTTGATTTTAGTTGGAACTTCTCGTCGGCGACAATACCGCTGTTTTCGGTACGTTCCATCTTTGTCCCAGTTATCGCCTTCTCATCCTCAGCGGTCGTATCTAGGCATGAGCCATCTCTTTGTGGGCATGCAGCCCGGTTGTGAACGGTTGCTCTTTGTCCCTGCCGCTCTTGTACCCCCTGCCGCTGTCGATCAAGGTGTTCCAGCGAACACTATCCTTCGCCTCAGTAAGTCTGTTCCCACTGAACGCCGCTCATCTGACCATCAACACATTCTCCACCACAGAAGTCATGCTTATAGGCCGTGTGCCTTCCGTTAGCCTTGAGTAGTCCATCGTGTTATCATGACGCCAGCAAACGCCAGTCGTTTGATTTTACAACGTCAAGTACAAATACCACTCTTTGTTGGCTGCAGATATAAACAAATGTGTGCCCGTATTGTCGGTCAGTTCTAATACCATCGCAACACACACGAACTCGTGGAACCTCTGACTCAAATCTGACCGACCCATTCGGGTAAGTATCCAATCACATGATTGACACGATGCTCGTGGTCAATCTCCCGGCCCTTGTTGCCAGTCATCGCCTCTGTGTCTTTAAGCTCTCTAAGTCCATACTCCTACCGTCGACACAATTCCAGCTTCACCCGCCTTTTATAAGGCCTCAATGAACCACTTACTAGTCACAGTCAGTGGTTACGCAAGGCGTTGGCATTTGAGGATGCGCGGTCAACAGGTCACTGGGCAAGCTCAAGCTTCAACAGCTTCAACTTTCGAAAATTTTACTGCCTCGAGATGAAGTCTTGACTCAACCCTTCACTGGTACTCAACTTAAGCCGTGCCCATGCCTCTCAAGTGGTAACACGACTCACTACCCCGGGGATAGATAAGGGATCACTTTTCGACGCCTAAACGACACCCTCCCTAGTATCTTCGTGGATCCTTCTGGGGGTTCACAGATCCAATCTGACACATAGGTACATAGACGGGTTGGTTGATGGAGGTCTAAGGGAGGCGTAGGACCGCCCTCTTCAGTGAGGATATACAACTCGGACATGAAGCTTGAAGCTCGAAGGATTACCATCCTGTTGTGATCTCGGGCTTGCAGGCGCAGTCCAGCGAGTTAATCATGAAGTGGAGATGATTTCGGATGCCATCGTCACTAATCGTTGAGTAGCACTTCCACAACTTCGACTGTGTCAGCCAAATTAATCATATTCGCACCAATAGGCGTCCATTGGTGGGATACCCTCCTTGCTTGTCAAGCATGGTTTTGATACGACCGGTGACCACCTCTAATCTGAAGTGCATTTTGACCGCGAGGGTCCTTCCACGTCGGCACCGCGGGGTGACACCTGCACGTCTGTTTTTGGTTTGATAGGTGAAGGTGATTGGCGATTAACGACCGCTAAAAGAGGGACGACGTACCTTGTAGCACCACACCAGGCCGATACTTCAGGAGGCCGGCTGTGACCAAGTTTTGTACCTCTCCACCACGCCCATCATCGCTTTCAGAGCTATCGCCTATGCTCAGATACGGAGGTAAGTGAGGAAGCACATCAAACGAAACCAAGTTGACGCACCTTGACCTAGCACGTCCTGCGATGCTGTTCAATGGGTAAACCTGCCAATCTACTCTAGAGTCTCTAAGGTTGTGGCTTGTCACAGCTCCCGATCCCTATACTCGAAGCCGCGCAGATGCTCATGAAATAGGCGGCACGTTTTGCGAAGCAGAAACAGCAACCTCTTCGAGCAGTGCTGTCGTTATTCCTCCATGGCCGCATCATCGGGTAGTTGGAGGGCAGTTGAATTATCATCACTGGTGGATTCTGACTTGAGTGTGATGTCGACGTACATCGCTGGCAATGGAGGCCTGGGTATACCGTAGCCCCACCGCTGAAATACGCATTCCTTTTTTGACGCGCCTTCCTTTTTCAACATGCCTTCCTTTTTAAAAGTACCTTCCTATTTCGACACGCCTTCCTTTTTCGATGTGCCTTCCATAATGAGATTTCTTACTTTTTGAATACTTTCGGCTGCCAGTATGGAAAAGGTATTTATTTGTCAAATACTTTTTCGGTAATATCTTGGAACTTTCAGGGAAACTAGGTTACCCTGGTAATTTTAATACTTTCCGGGAAAGTATTGAAATAATCGGGTATGAGTAAGCTTTCGTCCCTGCACAAATTACTTTTTACCGACTTTTTTAGAACTTTTTCATTACTTTTCGTCAAAGTATTATAGGTAAGTTTATAGCTTACTGTTACGAAAAGTATCCAAAAAGTCCTTTAATTCGAAATAAATTACTATTTACTGACTATTTCCCTGCGTAGGTTTAAACTAAGTTTCCGTGCACGCTGTGGAATGCGGAAATCGACGCACCACTTCCGCTTTTTGTTCCTTGCTGCCTCGAACATCGTTGATGAAATGGATAACTTGTAGACTGGCCCAAACGTTGCCAGTGACAATGCAACGGCAATCATGGAAAAGGAGTCGGCGTCTAAGCTTGGCCTGTCGGCGCGCAGAGGAAGCGATGCTCTGTGATTGTGTGCTGCTAGCAGCAGTTGCACTGCCCGTATATTTCAGTAGAGGATTTGGAGGCAGCGTTTTGGCGACATTCGGGATGTCAACGTATCTCTTATTCGGACTGAAGACGGACATGATGGTTGAATGCCAGGGTTTGTCTATCATTGTTTATGTGCGTACTGAACCTAAGTAATGTAGGAATGGTAAGCCGTAGAAACTACAAAGATGCACCGCTCCTCAAGAGGAGCCCTTTCTGTAGAGCGTCAGCGCTATCCCACAGGCAAGTCAGAGCACGAGTGGCTTCTACCCGAGCCAACAATAATGGCCCAACGAGCCTCCTGGATGGAAGAGCGTTTCTCGATGGTTGACGAGGGTTGGTGGTAATTTCTGCTTCGCGATGAACATGGATAGAGGCGGCACTGGCACGACGTTTGATAAACGGGTTGAATGGCGGAGGCTTGGGACGGGAATACGGCGCCACCTCGTCAGGCGACAGATCTCGAAAGCCATGGGTAGATCCTCGAAGGAGTCGGAACGAAGCGAGTAGTCGTTTGAATCTAAGAGCAAATCGTCAGCAAAAAGATAATATCAAACAGAGATTAATAGTACGCTTTGTAGTTCCCTATGATGCAACCGACGGTTAGGCTATGTCAAATGGTACGAACGGAAATCCATACCGTCGATCAGAAGATTGTGCCAATGAACAAGGACCCAAGATGTTGCATAGAACAAGGCCAAAGTGGCCACGACCCTTCTTCCACGGAAGGCACCTCTCTCATGAACAAACCATCCACCAACGGTACGTAGCAATCGAAGCATCCTGGGAGCTATGGACCACGCCGACGACATCGTCTGGGGTGGCTGGCTTGCTAGCCCTCTCAACCACGAGCTCAATTTCCAGGTCACCATGGCATACGAGATTCCACTACCAAATCCTCCAAAAATCGCCTTGAACTGTGCTTGACCTTCCTCCTCCTCCTTGTTCGCTAGAAAACGCGCTGCGAGTGCTGCGCACATATACGACGGTCGATGAAGGAAGAACACGGGTAGGAACAAGAAGAAGCGAGGGTGGAGAAGAGTCCGGCATAGCTGTTTGAAAACTATTCCAGTTGCTTTGAGCGGGGTTGGAGTAGTCGCTTCGTCGGGGTAGATGTCGTTGAGAGTTTCGTGTGACAGGTTGGTATAGTGGAGAAGGGAGTAATATTTCACTAATGCCTCGCGAGACTGTGCAGAATCTGGACGGGTAGGCGACAAAGTGTCGACAAGGCTATCATGTATTTTGGTTACTCCACCCGTAGCGAAACCTTCTTGGGCACGTACCATTGGGAGATCTGCACAAATGACTTCAGTGGGATTTCGGACCGTGCCCAAAGCATGTCTCGAGCAATTCGAGCGGCATAAATCGTGTCCCTTCGACTTATTAGAACAAGGAGAACGACCTCGAAGTCACTACTCACCAATTTGGCGCGTTTATGGTAGCATCAAGTAGCTGCCGTTCGACGTCGGCCATGACCTTCTTCACCAAGGTTCGGGTCACCTCATCATCGCCTTCGGCCGGGGATTGGAATAGTTCGTGGGTATAGTCGGATAACTGTATTGCTTTTCCATAGCTAGGACGCAATAATCAGCTAAACCCAGCCTAGACAGACTCAGACGCACTGGATGACCACCTGGATGAGGGAGTTGAGGTGAAGGCCTCTTTGTTTGAGAGAATATTCGGGGAACTTACTCGGCTACGATATTTCGACTTGTCCGTGTAGACAATCGCCACTGGTACGACTCTCAGCCCATTTCCGCCATCACTACCCTTCCCTCGCCACTTCTCGTACTCGACAGCAGCCCAAGCGGCACCAGACATGAGTTGAGCCATACAAGGCTCCGTGTAGCTCGTCCCCTCGGGAAATACGCCAAGAACCTTGCCTTTCGCCAAAGCAACGAACGAGTCTTTGAAGAGCTCCTGATTTGACGTCACCGACAAAGTCTTTCCATTACCGTTCGCGACCAGTGTCTGAGAGTCCGCGGTCTTGTTGGGATTTCGTTTCACAGGTATACTGCCAGACGAAACTAGGATAGCCCGCGTAATAGGATTCACGAACATTGTTGACTTCGCCCAGAACGAAACATGTCGGCGGTACGGAATCGTGGCCGCTGCATGCCTCGGTCAGCGTTCCCCCCTCCTCGTTTCTGGTGGCAACTCACCGACCGCTGCGATATCAATGATTTCATTGTGATGCGATGGTGTCCTAAGGAGAAATGGGTAAGAAAACAAGCTCAAGCTCAAGTGAGCGCCATATTCGGGGAACGCACAATATTAAGGGTCCATCTTTGGGCACATTCTCCGTTCCTGAGATATAAACTTCGGAATAAAATCCAGCTAGTGTCCAGTCCGAGATTTTACGCAACAGGCGGTATACGAGTTGCGTTTCCATGGAGGGGGAAGAGAAGAAGCGTGAAGCACACACGCATCACAACTTCAGAATAGAGTACCTTGATGGGCGGTAAATTCAATGAACAACTGGAACCAGGATGGCATTAGTTTAGGCTTTATTTCATCAAGAAGCAAGTCCTCCAAGTTTAAAAGGAAATGTACTCTAAAGTCAAACATCGGCCGTATGGGCATAGTGCGCTAGAGGAATCACTACATCTTCAACCACTTTCTTCTTCTTGGGTCAGTAAATGGCAGAGACTGAGCCGAATGTCAACCATTCAGGACCCAATGATGCCACTACAAGTACCACAGCACAACAACCTGCCGCTTCTTCATCTCATGGACCAGCGACTTCCAGAAAGATTCTCATAAACCATAGAGTCTCCAGAACGAACTACTGGAAGGAGTGTGCAGGCGAAGAGGAGCGTCAGAGTCTCTTCTGCAGCCAACGAACCTCGGAGACCGTTGCATCCCTTCAACCCCGCAGAGTCATCCAGACGCCAACGGATGGAGTGTTGAACTCTTACAGGAGCGGCACTTCTAGTCTAGGTGCTTCCTTCGACGAACATGATCTTGGTTAGTCTATAACCCCATACCAAACTTCCCAACAGACTGAAGAGACCAGGGTAAGGCTAACGATGCTGCATTTCTTTTCGGTCTATGGCGACCATCGACGACCGAGGGATGAACATATGTAGCCCAAAGTTCTAGACAGCACTGTGAAGAGAACTTCAGAGATTTGACAACTCGGCGTATCGGAGGCGATGAGCGCCACACTGAGAGNAAAAAATGGAGAAACAGACGCGACCCAGGAGCGGCTCGGTGCGACAGATTTGGGTGTGTCCGACCGCGGGGCAGGTTTGGTTAAACCTGATGCGCGTCGAACGGCGACATTGAATTGAAACATGGAACAAACAGCTAAGTATTTTGATTTCAAACGCAGCTCTTCCAACACACAATCAGAGACGACGACCACGACGACCACCCTAAGATAATTACAAGCAACAAGTCAGCACCGCTCAACGACCAGCGGACCTTCAAACGCACCTTGCGACGTGTAGAATCGGTAGGGACGGGGGTGACATCCTCAATGCGGCCAATGCTCATTCCAGCACGGGCGAGGGCACGGAGGGCGCTCTGAGCACCCGGGCCTGGGGTTTTAGTGCCAGTTCCACCAGTTGCACGAAGCTTGATGTGGAGGGCGGTGATGCCAACCTCGCGGCAACGAGTAGCGACATCCTGAGCAGCCAACATGGCGGCGTATGGCGAAGATTCGTCGCGATCAGCCTTGACCTTCATCCCACCTATTTCGCAATGGCATCAGACCAAATCATGAAAGTACGTGTTGGGAAACGCACCCGTCACGCGAGAGATGGTTTCCTTGCCAGAAAGATCGGTGACATGAACAAAGGTATCATTGAACGACGCGTAGATATGAGCAACACCGAAAACGAGCTCGCCCTCAGCGACTTGAGGACCAAGGGAGACGGTGGCTTCTTCACGGGGGGCCTTAGCTTTCTTGGGAGGCTAGGTACATCCAAATGTCAAACAACGCATCCATCGAATGACAATCCAAGATTTGCAAGATCATCAGCTATCGTGTACATGCGAAGCAGGGTCCTTACGCGTACCATTTCGTTGGGTGGGTTCTTGAGGACGACGAGGGTGACGGTGAGGACGGCGATGAGGCCTTGAGGAAAGTTTGTGTGGATGGCTTTTGTTGATGGCTATTTGGTGCTAGGGGTGGCCGAGTAATAGGGAGCCCCTTTCTCTCGGCGCTAAAGCGCCCAATTTGGGCGTCCTTGTGCTGGTTGTTGCAGACGTTGACCTCGCATTTTTCGACAATTTTATGCTCGTCCTCCACCCTTCAAGTCGCTGCGACGTATGTCTCGACCCTTATAGCTGGGATTCTCCAGCGCAGTCACCTCATGCTATTCCTTGTGGTCACATCTTCTGCAAAACGTGCGCGTTATTCCATACTTCCGCAGACGTGGGACTGACTGCACTTTTCAAAGGTGCTTGGAAGCAGTGACCCCGAGTAGCTGTCCATTATGTCGCAAGGCTTTTCTTCCCGACCGAATGAAGAAATTGCACGTAGATAGACCGGAGAACGTGGATGCAAACCAAGTGGACGATGGCGCTCGTGAGGCGGACTTGCTACGAAGCTTATGTCTTTTATTGGGAGAAACTACGCCTGAGGAGGATATTGAGACAGTCAGTAATGAGGTGACGAGCTACCTTGAAGGCAAGGCAGACGATGCTGTGAGCTGTTCGGTTTATACCCCAGGACATGTCTTAACCATACGCAACAGTGTCTCTCCCTCCGCAAAGCCAAGGATGGTTTACTCCAATTCCATAAATTGAAACGAAAGCGAGAAAAGGACCGTTCAGCACTGTCTAAAATGACCAAACTTTTGAGTACTGCACTGGAACGGGCTGAAGAAGACAGCAAACTTTCAAAGTCTATCGAACAGAGTCTCCTCCTGAAGATAGACATACTTACTAGGTTTGTCCATCCAATATTAGCATCATCACTTGCGGCTGAATCATGCCTTCCATAGCCAAGTTTCGTAAATAAGTCACCAGGTCGGAGTCAATACTAATGCAAACATATCTTTTAGCACTCTGAATGCGAAAGCACTATCGACAAGCTCCGCTCAGACCTTTCGAAGTACCAATATACAACGAACCCACTACCGAAACCGCCAGAGCCAATTCCACTGGACCGCTTCCCTGCTTTTGCTAGAGCCGCTGCAGCAGGTTTCCCTTCTTCTCCAAAACAATCCACCACCGGAACTTCCATAGATCTTGGTTCAAACGCGACCTCAACTCTCGATGAATACGTTTCTCCGGATCCAATGACTCGTGCAGAAATTGCGGCACGCGATCGAGAGTCGGCCGAAAAGCTTCAAGCCCAGGAGGCTCAACGGCGCGAACAGATCGCTCAGCGAAAGCAGAAGCAACCATTGTACAATGTACACCGTTACGCTACGAACGCAAGCACGAGTGCGAGACGAAGCGATGTGATTCCCGGAGCTTCACCGAATCAACGAGTGATCCCTGGTACCTCGTCTCAAGATTTGGCTAGCTCCGCCTCTGCACCTGCTAGTGCCTATATCGATGGGTATGCTCACGGGTATGGTTATGGGTACAACTATGCACCTGTGGTTGGGATATCAATGAGTCAAGAAGGACTAGAGAACAATGCCTCGAGTTCAAGATCGTCTCCGCCTGCCGATGCCACCCCGCGACTAGGCTTAGGCCTCTATGGGGTACCTTCGTCGGCTAATACCCAAACGACCCAACGTCGAGAGCGAGCTTCCGATTATACCCTCCTCCAACCACCGCAAACCGCACCCACTGTTCACACCAGCTCACGGCCTCATGGAAATCATAGATCCTCTCGATCTCGCCGCGATAGTTTAACCGTGGATGGCCACGCTACGGACTCTACGCTTGTCCTCGCTCATGGTTCGTCCGGGACTCATCGTTCACGCCGGCGATCGTCAAGAGCCACGCAGCCCACACAAACGCTTCCTCCAGAGCCTGAACCACCCGCAGTCGCTACTCCGGCATCTATCACATCAAACGACCGCGCCAGTATATCGTCCTGGGGGACTGTCACCTCAAATCAAGTACCCGGTTCGTCGGGCAGCAGCGTAGCTGATCTTCGCTTGCCCTGGTTTCCTCCGGGGACGGGAACTGGGGTCAATGTGCCTTCTGAGACTTCAGCGAGAGATCCTTTGTTTCCCTTCGGCGCGAGGCAACATGAGAACGGTACCGAAGGTGCCAGAAGCTCGACCACGCATACTAACAGCGTGGATGCCACACCTCGAGCATCCGATCGACAAGCCGTAGCGAACCCTTTGGAAACTCTGTCTATGCTCCTTGAGACAAACACCTCTCTAGGATCGCGGCATGCACGAGTTGTTATCGAAGATCGACCACGTCATTCAAGGCATTCCACATTACCTGACTCTGCCTTGCGTACAGCAACGTCAAGCGGCACGAGTAGCGTCGTGCAGGAGAGTGCCACAAGCTCAAGGGATCACTCACGTCGCCGTCATCATCGACGTAGACACGATTCTACTTCCGCGGCTGCTCGGCCTGCTGAAGGTTCTTCCGTACCACCCATTGCAAACATTCCTAATATAACATCAGCGGGTATCGTCGATGAAGGGTATTTAAGCGATGCTCAACCTGCGCTGTCGCAGAGTTTTGGGAATGCTCTGGGCCTCGACCTCACCGAAGAACCACAGTCGACTGGTCTTGTGATCTCCGCACCAACACCCATCGTCTCGACTCGCAATTTTCTCCGATCATGGAGCATGGATCACTAGCTGGATGATACAGTAGATTTCTCCCTCCTCTCCTTGTCTGTTTCGTCGCCTGCTTTCGTCTGTTGTCGGCGTATGTCCTATCGATCAATGCTTTCTCTACATTGCATACCGGATTTTCATCACTGCGTACCTTTGTTTATGTATCATCAGACGTGCTTACACGGGCATTTCTGTCAATAATGTCAGTCATATGTCAACACACCCTTTCGTGGGCTGTTATTGGGCTCAATACAAGGCTATACGCCCTAAGTATTTGCTTCACCATGGGAGCTTTATTGAATGAGCAGTGGCGGCTTAGCATACTTCCTTGACCCGGTGACTCTGATAGGCATGTGAACGGCCAAAAAGTGGTTCTGTGTAAAAGCCCGGGAGCCTTACTTCGGTTCGTCTCAGGAAAAGCTACTCTCATCGATAACGGTTGTGACCAATCTGCGTTCCCGAATTACACTGTGTGATGATTGAAGTCGAAGCTATTTAGACTCAGACGTGACGTTGCTTAAAGCTACCCCACGACCGGTTCCACGAAACCCCCAACTCAAGCAGCTCTATTCGTCTTTGATAGCACTAGTAATGGCTCCTGACCCAAGATGCACCGCACTCAAGGCTGCTAAAGACAAGTCCCGTTGAGTAACAATGATATCGCTTTCTGATTACGTCTTTCTGATCATAGCACAACTCATAGATAAATCTTATACGCAGATCGCCAGCGAGACTGGCATGTCCGAGCAGCACCTCATTGATAGTGAGTTGAGAACCTCTTCTTTATGAACCGATCAAACTCATCAGCGGCTACCAGTCTGTGCTGGAAAAGGTGTACCTACGCAGACGGAATTCGATAGCATTGCGAAAGCCTTGGGTATCACAGGTCCGGTAAGAAATTCTCCAAAGGCCACCAACCTAAGTAGGAGATTATTGACAAACATGCGCTTGGATAGGCTCCTAACGACCAAGCCCACGTACGCAAGTAATACGAGGCATCGATAGCGTGTAAACATCCCTTTGGAATCAAATCAAATATACTGGATTATTTAAAGACATGATTGCATATGGCCTGAAGATGCGTGAACCTCTGAAGTTTGAACAACTTTCTCTCAACAAAGGTGGCGGTGATGAACCTGAGCAGCAGTGGCTTTTTGGTGATGATGCAATGATGTTGCGGTGGTGATGTACCCAAGTAGTAGCGGATGATTTCTGGTTGACATATCATGAAAACGCTTTCAGAAATGGTGCATAGTCGTGGAGGAGGCCACCCCACGTATCCGTCTGATTCCAAGGAGAATATCGAGCAGAGGCCGGGGATAAACACTGAGTATGGAAACTACAAGGGGGACCCCTATCCGCCCATCTCTTCGTTAGCTTCTCAAGCTTCAGTCATAGAAGGCCCCGCCATTGAGTGATATCTAGTACAATTGGATGATTTAGTATTGAATGCTAGACGAGGGAGAGCGGTCTCATTACTTACACTTTGACCTGGAAGCATGTAGTCGCACCGCATTTAGACGTGCACTATGACCACAAGACTCAACTTGGCGAGTCGACGTACCAGTTATATACCCAGACTCTTTCGAGACTAGGAACGAAACCAGATTTGCAACTTCTTCCGCACGGCCGACCCTCCCCATAGGAACTCCCGCAACGTACTTTCAAGGAATCACGGGAGGATGTGGGTCAGCAAAGCATCCGCATCATTGATATGAGAAGGGCATTCACTAGACTGTCGAACTCATCGGGATTCCCGTAAGCTTCCCCTAACTGGAGTTCTGATGCACATGTAAGTAAGTTAATTCGCATTTCAGTCGTGAGGGCACGATCTAACTGACTCATATTCGTGTCAATGAGACCTGGTGCGTACGCATTGACAGTGATTCCAAAGGGGGCAAGCTCAGTAGCTACAATGTGATACTGAGGTTAACGAAGAAGCAGGGAAAGATAGGGAAACGTACCAGCTACTTGGGTTAGTCCACGAATGGCGAACTTGCTAGCTGAGTAAGAGGACATGATGGGGTGTCCTGTAGCGTGAGGGCAGCATCAGTTGTCGCGTCATGGTGGACGGGCAGGAGGAGGGGAGGACTCGCCTTGCTTCCCAGCCAACGAGGATGCTCCTAGAATTTTTCCTCCGTGGCCTTGAGAAATCATTTGTTTTGCCGCGTACTTGTAGCAGAGAAATGCACTACGGGAGTTCACTGCAAGGACTTCATCCCATTGCTCAAGAGGAGCTAAGGACGTTTGAGTTATTCGTCAGAATAACCGCCTCCGACAGCAAATCCAGGACACTGACTCTCCAAGAGTGGCGTGGACCTGACAATCCCAGCGTTGGCAATCATCTACCAGGCAGAAAAGATTCAGTTTCATAGGTGAGTTGTGCTGCAAGGGAGATTGCCAACCGTGTCGAGACTACCTAAACCTTCCACAGTGCTAGCGATTATATTCTGGACTTCAGACTCTTGGGCCACATCGGCTGGAACCAAGATAGCTTTGCCGCCTCGCTTTGTGATTTCGCTTCTCAGCGCTTCGATTTGTGGCAGGCTAGATGGTAAATCGTTGAGTGCAACGTTGAAGCCGTCCTTGGCCAGCCTGAGCGCGATGGCACGACCTATGCCTTGACCAGCGCCGGTGACAAGAGCGACAAGGGGAGATGACATTGATTTGTGAGACCAAGGTAGAACGTTTAGCGGTGAAGGCGAGCCTTATGTAGAGGACGTGCGGAGAAGGTGCACAATAGCAACGACGCTTGCGTTTATATATATACGGTCCTGCTGAACTGAACCAAAAATGAGCTGGGCAACGACGCGTCATGTTAGATCGATGACCTACCAATACAGCGCAAGGGAGTTGGTGATTCGCCCTCGGGTTCGGGCAGCCTGATAGGTCAAACCTGGGTTGAAATATCTATACGAGGCAATTTGCCGACGCGCCTGCCAAAGGCTCTTGTACAGGAGAGCTATGTATGTAAGTTCTGACGTTAGATAAGGACTGGAAGCACTTCCAATGGCGAAGAACGCGCCACAGCGTGCAGCACAGGCATTGAGTTGGCAGTTTGAGCCCAATGCCAAATCCGAGTAAGCACCCTCCGACCTCGGCGGAAACGCCAGACGCACTGATACAGAAGTGAGAAACGGTGCGAGTTTCATTTTGCTTTCTTATCTACATCTTTTTTGGTGACCCGCGAAGCTGAGCTTGTTTGAAGTTCAATTGAAGCTTGGACCTGTCGACGGCCGGGGCCACAACTACGAGTCTGTGACACAACAACCAGGTGTGACTAAAAGGGGCAGAACAGGAGCTCATGGTGCATAATTTACAAAGTTCACGTAGTATCTCTGATTTATTAGCTGCACTTGTTTTGTGCTCAGCCCTTTTGGATCTGTGGAACACGGCTACTTGGGGATTTGAGTCAAAGAGCAGCTCGAGCCTAAGGTAATACTCGAACAAAGTGCCCCTATCTCTTCAACATGTCCATCCCAAGCGCCCATGGCCAAGGCCACAACTCGCGCCCCAACTTGTTCTCAACACCGATGCGGTTTAGTGCACCACGTTCCATATCGCCTTCACCGACACGAGTACCGACAAGGAGGTCTCGAAAGCAAAGGCGCAGGTCCTCTACATTTGGGCTACACTCAGACTCAGAATCTGAATTCGAGTACAACTCTGACGCGGGCTATGTTTCGAATGAGTCTTCCGCGAGCACTAGCTCGTCAACATCGTTCATGAGAGCCTCAGAACTGGGAGACCGGAGTCAAACGTTAGTCTGAATCTGCTGTGACTTGGCGCGCATCCTCACCTCTGCTTCAGGAAACCCTCACTAGCCCGAAATTCGTTGAGCCCTGCGGAACTTCGATATATCGACGAAACTGTGGCCGCGATCAGGCTACGTGCACGACATCATGACCCTTATGAAGAATGGGAAAGGCAGACGCGACGAGATGCCTTTGTGAGTATCTGCACGTCCTACCTGCCTCTATGTGTTAACCCCTCCGAATAGATGACTGCACGAAAGGAGCAACATGATTTCCAACTTCATATACGCGAGGAACTCGAGCGAATACGAAGAGAAGAGGGTGTACGTCAGGCCGCTACTCACGAACGCCAAGCTGCAGAAATAGAGCGGAAGCTACGCGAATTGGCACTCCATCAACAAAAGGAGCAGCAGCGGATGAAAGATTTCTGGGATGCAAGGGCGAAACAGCTACATCAGCGAATTGAAAGTGTCATAAAGGTGGAGGAGGATAAAGTCAAGGCTCAGCTCGAAGCTGAGCGCAAGGTTAAGGAGGAGGAAGAAAAGAAACGGCGAGAGGCAGAAACGAAACGACGCTTAGATGAAGAGAAGAAGAGGCAGGAAGAGGAACAACGTAGAAAAGAGGCGGAAGCAATAAGAAAGGAGGAGGAGCAGAAGAAGCAGAAGGAAGAGGAGGAGAAACAGCGAGCTTCGCAAGAAAAACTGGATGATGAACAAAGAAAGAATGAGGAGCTCGCCCAGCGGCAGGCTCTGGGTGTCACTACCGCGCAGGACGATTGGCAGGATGCTAGGCGGGCTTTACATGTGAGCTCTTCTTTCTCTCGTAGATGCGTTCTAACCCTTGCCTCAGCAACTCAAATCTTCTGTTATGCAACCTATCAAGTCTGATAAACCTAGCAAGTCGGCCTGGAGCTCAATCCGTCGACAAATAACTCCCAAGATAGGTCAGATAACTAATGATGAACAGACCATCAACCGAATTGTGGGTCATGTCCTCGCTTCAGTCACTCCATCAACTAACCAGTACCTAAACAGGCGACCCAACTTTACGGCATTCTTCGCCCCAATCCTCCACACCCACAGCCCATCTATCTCGCCGCACTCTCTTCTTTATCAAAGGCCATCTTGCTCCAAGCAGAGACAGAAGTTACAGCAGAAAAGCGTGCGGCCATCCCCCTTTCCAGGGTTACACGCCACTTGCTTGGTGCACTCCCAGATTTCCATCATATCTTTTTAGCTAAACTCGTTCAGCGAGTTGGCGGATGGGCTATTCCCATCGTTGTTCCAGCCAAGGATCATGACGGACAACCCTGGGCCGACAACACCGCTCGTGCAAGGGCCATGGGGTACAGGAAGAGTGGAGACGGAGGTGCCCTTGAAAGTAATGGTGACTACGCGACGAGGATATCTGGGATCTTGAGGGTATACTTTTCCATCCTTACCGTTCCGGTATCGCCTAGCGATACACCGCTTCCACCGATGTTCCAGTTACCAAGGTTTTGGACGTGGTTCGCGAGGCTGATGGGAGAGAGGGCATTACTTGTGAGCCATGTGGCGCCTCAGGTGATCTACGCGGCTTTGGACGTTTTCGGGGCGCAAGCACGAGCCATTTGGGGGGTCCAGTGGATCAAGATGCTGGGATTGCTGTATGAGGGTGTGACGAATGGGATAGGCGATGGGAAATACATTGGAGGGGATACTCCGGAGGGCAAAGCTGCTCGCGTTCGTGTGCAGCTTGAGGTAGAGCGTATTGCGTATTATGAGCAGCTCATAGCGCCTCGCCCTGTCTCGTAGGTTGTCATATTGGACGATGATATCTGGATTTATACATGTCTATCAAGCAACTCATTTGGTTCTTTCTCCGTGTATCTTAGGGACTATCAAACAACTTCCCATGCGAATCGAACTTCCTCGGACGCCACCTAGCCAATAATACCCACCAGTCCTATTTGACCACCAATATTCCTATTTGACAACCTTTCCTTTCCGCCTACTCATCCAAATTGGCCCTCTTCGGCTGACACTTGATGTTTGAAGCTTGAAGGCCTGCTCTATTTTGAGGTCGCTCATACTTAGGCTTCGGCTTGATCGGATCGTTCCAAATTTTCTAGGGCCTCGGGACTAGTGGCCAATAGTCATGGTCCCGAAGATGTTTACCTCAGTGTGCTCACAATGTGCTCACGAAACCGGGCGCCGGGCCTTCTGAGCTTGACGTCGAAGTTGTATGGTGGGGTATGGACCAAATATGCTCCCACTATCATAGTCCAACAAAGCTCCCGAAGCCAATGGGAGATGTCGTGACTACACGGCCTGACACCATCGTGTTCGAAGCGCTGATTTGATGCGTTTTACCCAATAGGCTATGCCTGCGATCTCTGTAGAAAGCAGGGGCGGCCCTCAACGGTGCACATATTATCACGATATCATTGGCTCAACGTTTCAATCGGTATGTCCTTGTGCCAATAACGGTCTTACTCCAATCTAATAACGTCGTCATTTGACATTCGTTCGTTCTTCCCTGGAAACTCCGATACCCAGTCAGCCAGCCACCCTTGGATCTTTGAGCATGTTCTATTACTCGTCCGGAGATTGCTTTACTCCATCTATTAACATCAAAATCTTCGTCTCACAGATTTCTTCTCTACATGGTGGGCATGTGCTCTGGAAGGCCATCTTTGGAACAGTTAAATATATGACCTGGCCTCCAGCGTCACTGATTCGTAGCCACAATGAACAACACCATCGCGAAACCAACATTCTTACCTGACGTCCTCTGGGTTGGACACAAGCACCTCGCTATCATCCTCTTGGTCTGCGGGGCCTTGTTGCTGACCCGGACGTTAACCAAGCCAACCAAGCGTCGTCTACCCCTTCCACCTGGTCCTAAACCCCTCCCGATCGTAGGAAACTTGCTGGACATGCCCACCGTACGACCATGGCTCGTGTACGATAGATGGTTCAAAGAATATAGTCAGCGTATATTTTTCCAACGGTTTGGCCACTGAACTAACTCGCCTTTCAGACTCGGACATTATTTCGTTCAACATCGTTGGCCAACCAGTCATCGTTTTGGGCTCCGCGAAACGATGCTTCGATATCTTTGAACGTCGTTCAGCCATCTATTCAGATCGTCCCCGACTTCCCATGATTCTTGAGCTGTGAGTCATCGTCTCGCTTTCCTTATTGAAGTATCCTCACTAGCACTTCCCTAGCATGAAGTGGTATATCAACTTTGGGTTCCTGCCTTATGGTGCGTGGTGGAAGCGCCACCGAAAGCTCTTCACCCAGCACTTCCACCCCAACGTCGTCCCCAAAGTGAGTGAATCGATCTAAGTTCCTCACTGGGGTCGAGCTCACTTCCTATGCTAGTATCGCCCTATCCAGCTCAGAGAAGCTCGGATCTTCACCCGACGCCTGCTCCATTCCCCTGACGATTTCTTCCATCATATTCGGCAGTACGCTTTTTTAATCCTTTTCTCCGACCGTTTGCTAAAAGAATTTCATTAGCACCTTCTCGGCTATGATTATGGACGTGGCTTACGGCGTCAGAGTATTGGAGAAAGGGGATCCATACATCTTGACCGCTGAGGAAGCATTCTCCAGCCTGAATGCTGCAACTGTTCCTGGGACATTCCTCGTCGATCTTTTCCCCAGCTTGAAATACGTCCCTACGTGGATGCCTGGTGCCAGTTTCAAGCGACTTGCGAAGCACGCGGCTGAGGTAAACATGATTATGGCTACTCGCCCTTGGACCGCCGTGAAAGAGGCTCTCGTAATTTACTCTTCACTGTCACGAATGATTATACAGTCACTCACCCTTGCTTTAGAGAAATGGCACTGCCATTCCTTGCGTCGCCGCAACTATGCTTGAGAACCTTCCTGTGGGGGTCGAACGCACGGAAGAGGAAGAAATTGCAATGAATTGCGCGGCCGTATCATACGCTGGTATGTTCTCGGTACATCCTTATCGCGGCTTCGGTGTCGATAGTGTTATAGGCGGAGCAGATACCACGGTATCCACCGTTCAAGCCTTCTTTTTAGCCATGGCTATGTTTCCAGATGCTCAAAGAAAAGCTCAAGCCGAGTTAGACTCAGTTCTTGCGGGCCGCTTCCCTACGTACGAAGATCGCAATCAAATGCCGTACATACAAGCCACCGTCCAAGAGGCGATGCGATGGCAGCAGGTCACTCCGCTTGGTTTGTCGTTTCCGCCGATACGTTACCCTTGGTTCTCCGAATTGACTGACATATCTGTACCCGGCAGGTGTCTCACATGCCTCGACCGCCGATGATGAATACGATGAATATTTTATCCCAAAGGTTCGCGTTCCTTGATTTTGAGGTAAACATATGGCTGACAAATGCCAGGGCTCTATCGTCGTAGGGTGTAGCTGGTCAGTCCTTTCTGGTTGTCTTCCATCCGCTCACACCTTCACCCTTTTCACAGGAGCATCTTGCACAATCCGGATATGTATCCCAATCCCTTTGAATTTGATCCGGATCGGTTCCTCAAGGATGGGAAGATTAATCCAGACATCAAGCACCCCAATCAAGCTTCCTTCGGGTTCGGCCGTCGGTCAGTCTTGAATTAAAATCCCATGACGCTCTTCCTGACGCTCCAAGCAATCTTTGGCAGAATGTGCCCCGGACGTTTTTTCAGTGACAGCTCCCTTTATATCATCGTGGCTACTTTGTTGTCAGTCTTCGATATCAAACCTCCGCTCGACAAGAATGGAAAGCACATCGAGCTAAAAGCTGTTATGACCACTGGTCTCCTTTCGTGAGTCCATTACATGTCAGATGCTCCCTTTCCAATCTTGGTTTAGTTACCCAGAGCCCTTCAAGTGCATCATCACACCTCGTAATGCGCATGCTAAGAAGCTCATCCAGGACTCTGAGCTTGAGTTTGCCTGAGTCGCCCGTGTACTTTGGTTCTCCCAGTTACTTCCAGCATTGTAGCCACGTGGGCGATATACGCCTAATATGAAAGCCTCGACCCCTCGCTTCTTTCTCCACTAATTAGGTGTGCTGCCAACGAGCGCTCCCAACACCTTATTGGTGGCTTGTCGCTTGACCAATCGTTGTGGGCATAAGCATGGCCTCGTGTGCGCAAAAGAAGTTCATTACCCATGGGTTTTCCCCACACTCCAGCCCAGGTTTGGCCCTCACTAATTTTGATTAATGAACTCCGGCAGCTTTGGCTTTTTGTGAGTCCCCTTCTATATTCTAGAACGGTCCATCACCGCTTCGTTCACGTATCTGCATGCGCAAATGGCTCAGAAATGGTGGTCAACTTCCGCACAACCCTCAGACAACGGTAATTTGGGTACTACTTATAGGCTAATCGGTCGCACTTTTGACATGCCAACTCAGATGGAGAATATACCTACCGAATTGGCGCAGTTTGGGACATGTTTCCAGCGCCGCTGCCCATGATTGCGACTCATCTCGAGAAGCGGCGATTACACATACCCTCCATCTAGCCTACCGTCAAGTCTGTCCAGCCACGGAACTAACAAACCACTGGAACGACCGGAACTTGGGAATGAAATCCTCAAAGCCCAAGCAAGACAGACAGCAGCTGTGCCGCCGTATTGGGCCGTTCGTGGGTAGTCATCCTTTATTATTGAGCTTGAACGAGTCCCTCACTATCAGCATGTCTTCCCTCGAACTATACCTCCCCCTTGCTTTAGCCCTTTTCTTGCTTGCTAGATGGCAAACCCGCCTGAGTCGAACCCCCGCATCGTCCTTACCACTTCCCCCTGGACCGCCCTCTACCCCCGTCATCGGAAACCTTTTCGACACTACGAACGAAAAGCCCTGGCTACTGTACGACGAGTGGTTCAACAAATATGGTCGGTTTCTCGTCCTACGCATTCACAGTCTCTCACTCTTCGCAGGTGATATCGTTCACATCAACGTTCTTGGGCAACCCATCGTCATACTGGGATCAAAGCGTCGTACCTTTGATCTATTCGAGAAACGTTCTTCCAAATATTCGGACCGAGTTCGGTTGCCTATGCTCAATGAACTGTGGGTTGCTTTAACATGAACAGGTTTGCTAGTCTGATGTTTCTTCTTAGATCGGGGTGGCATTTTAACTTCGCCTTCATGTCATACGGTCCATGGTGGCGAAGGCACCGACGCCTGTTCCATAAATACTTCCACCCTAACACTGTCACACAATATCAATCCATTCAAACAAGGGAATCGCACGCATTTCTACGCAGGCTCTTCGACACACCGGATGACTTTCTCCATCATATACGCCAGTAAGTCGGCCGTCAATCCTTTTCCTGCAAGTTTTTGAACCGAGTATCCAAGAACTTTTGCTGGTACCATCATGGACATCACCTACGGGATTCGCATTCACGGCGCCGATGATCCTTACATTTCCATTGCTGAAGAAGCGTTCACCAGCTTAAGAATAGCCAGTGTTCCAGGGACTTTTCTGGTCGATTTGTGCCCCGCGCTCAAGTTTATTCCCGCCTGGCTCCCTGGTGCTTCATTCAAACGCAAGGCCGCACGTTGGGAAGCTGTAAACCACACAATGGTTCACATGCCCTTTGATGCGGTCAAGCGAAATCTGGTATGTGTATATGACTACTATGTACTTGGAACGATGGCCGTGACACAGAGTGTGATAACTTAAACCTTACAGGAGACCAATGACGCAGCGCCTTCCATTCTTCGTGATATGCTCACTTCCTTACCAGAGGCTTTATCGGCTAAGGAGCTAGCTGAGGAGGAAACGATCGCCCGGAACTGTGCTGGAATTGCCTATGCTGGTAGGTTAGCTTCGGGCCGCCTGAACTCTCTGGATGTGACATGAATCGTTGTAGGAGGCGCAGATACGTCGACTATATCGGTTCAAGTATTCTTCCTTGCGATGGCGATGCACCCTGAGGAACAACGGAAAGCACAGAAGGAGCTTGATTTTGTTTGTGGAGGCTCCCGCCTTCCAATGTTCTCTGACAGAGGCGCATTGCCATACATCAACGCCATCATCAAAGAAGTGGTGCGGTGGCAACCAGCCAGTCCCTTGGGTTCGTATACTTTTTCCTCGTGCATCCTGAATTATGTTAAGCACCATATACCTCGAACTGTAGCTATCGCACATGCCTGTTCCGTCGATGACGAATATGGTGTGTCGTGTCTTGGCCTTCCAACGAACAGGCTTGATTCAGACCTTTTCAGACGGATACTTCATTCCCAAAGGATCCATTGTAGTTGGAAATACATGGTGAGTTCCGTCCATTACCCGCTGGTGAATGAAAGTACATTTGTTTGTGCAGGTCAATCTTGCACGATCCTCAAGAATATCCGGAACCCGATAGATTTTTACCGAATAGGTTTCTAAAGGCAGACGGTTCTTTGAATGACCTGATTCAAGACCCTTACACAGCAGTCTTTGGATACGGTCGACGGTAAGCACAGTATTCAAAACCATATTCGATGATGGTGCTGACATGCTTCAGGGTATGCCCTGGTCGATACCTCGGAGACAGCTCTCTTTTCAGCGTTGTCAGCTCCGTCCTGGCCGTGTATGATATTCTGCCGCCCGTCGACAAGGGCGGACAGCCAATGAATCTAGAGGCTAAAATGACCAGTGGTCTATTGTCGTATGTCCCTCAGTATACTTTCTCTTGTTATACAAAGCTGAGCGTATTTCTTTCTAGCTATCCCGAACCATACAAGTGTATCATCCAGCCTCGCTCTACTACCGCCAAGCACCTTCTGTCCCGCCTCGAAGTTAAATAAGCCCGTCCAATATATCATCCTGTAGTAGGAGTGTACATAGGTGGTCCTATGCGATTATTGGGGTACTGTCTACTCCTTACATCATGGTTGTCGATTCCTCTCTGGACTTTCCGGGTTGTTACTTTGGGCTGCCCTGAGCGGCATAGGGGGCTGTACCTATTGGCTTCGGTCGGACTTAACCGTACCACGTTTTGATCTTGAACCAATACTTTCACTACGATATGCTACACCGAGAGCTTTACACTCCCTTCGCAGCGAATTGCGCGCTGAAAAAATACTTTGACCCCCTTCGTTACTTTCAAAGAGCGCATGTGTCATTCTGAATCCACATGGCTTCCCTGTGATCTTTCTTTGACTTTCAACCGCCCCCGATAATCAACCTATCTTGGCCATCTCTTTGAGAAATGCGGCGACGCCCTCTGTCAACCTCTGACTGGTGCTCCTTTGTTGACAAAAGACTGGCTTCCTTCCGAGGGTATTTCTCCACTGTCTTTATCGGATCTCCCAAGTGACGTTTGCGCTCTCCATCGAACCCCTCGAACGTGCTACTTTGCTATGTCGATAAATTTACTTCTGCCTCGTTTCCTGCATCTATGTGCATGGGACTCTTCGCTAATGGCTGGTGCCACACGATCTATTGGCTCAAGCAATGCCTTTCTCGTTGAAAAACGACTCACGCTTAGGTATTCCTGAAGTTTGTGAATAATCTTTGCTTTGCATTCAGCGGAAATGAAGGCGTAGGTTGAGAGGTGTGTCCATCGATAGTTTACTCTTTCATCGATTAGCAATGACCAGCAGTTCAGTCCGTGGGTACATTCGCATATCGAATGCATTGTTGGAAGACCTTTTGACAGTATGAATAGGGTTGTTAACAAATACCTTTGTTTCAACGCAAAGCCATCCTACTCCAGAGATTCTATGAAATTCTCGATATATCTTGCTGAGAGGTGAGCTCTTCGAGAATTGGTGGCAAATTCAATATACCCCCCTTACGAAATACGATGCCCTCAACCTCATGACGCTTTGCCGAAAGCCCAGAGAAAAGTCTCATGCGTGAGTCTTGTACCCATAGCTCAATTACAGGGTCCTTTCCTCTCAACTCTTCCATCTGCTCACTGAGAGCTTTGCATGGCATCTCCTCGTTTCCGCTCCAGGATCCCGTCTCTTCCGTTCCATATCCAAATATCCACGCCCAGACGTGAGTGAATGCACCTACAATGCCGAATCCATGCTCTAATCCTCTCTTCCTCGCTTTATCGCGCCGAACATCCGCTTCTCCTCCGACATGTGGTATCCGCGTGTCCTTGAGTCTTAGACGGACGTCCGGCATGGGTTCTTCATTCGTAAGCAGTCATGTTGTGATCCCAGTGCGTCGTGCTCGCGATGTCGGTGCGGACTAGGAGGAAGTTGGCGTATCGGACGTATGAACGGATAGATAACGATAAGTTCTGTGTCTAGCGTCTCTCGTCCTACCAGTGAACACGAGGCAGCGAAGAAACACGCACCCTCTCCTTCTCTTCTCCGGCATCGCCATCACCTCAATCTCGGACGTACCCCTTGTGTCGCAATAATTCGATCTGTAAATAGCTACCGAAGCATCCAAAAACACAAACTCCTTCTCTTTGATGACCTTACCGATCCGCCGCCCAGGTACGTCCTATAATTGGACTGATGGTCCAATTTGTTGATGAGAATGTCTTGTAGAGTATTGGCGTAACGGCCACTACCACCGTACCCGAAAAGAGCAAAAAAAAACGCGGCTTCGGGTAGGCCATAATCCACAACCTGATGCGGTGGCGTTCGCTCAGACAATAGCCCGTAGGTTCTCAAGGGCCCACAAGTTAAGGAGTGAACATTTGAAGACAAAAATAATATCTTTATGCCTAATTCTTCGCAACCACAACCTTCGCCGCTTGTAACACAGCCCATCAACCGTCGTCATTGTCCTTATCTACACTCATGGTGTCTACTTCTGTAGCGTAGTTATACTCCTCCAGGCGCGAGCTGCGTGTTCAATGCCTGTGCGCTTCCATCTGTCACCCTTGTATGAGTAGATATTGACAGCTGAACATGCGGCTCAAGGCACAGGAAAAGAAGTCGCGACGAGCATTTGCTTCCTACTTATACTTCCTAGTTCAAACCTTCCTCTGTTTTTTCGCTTCCCTTTCCAGAGGCAGCCATCTTCCTTGCGCACAAACTCAAATGTATTTCAACACCAAAAGATGAATCAAATTATTATAATAAGGATATACTCTATAGCTAGGTATGTACGGGCTCGAATCAACGTGGCTCGTCAAATATCGACGCGTTGATTGAGGCAGAGAGAGACAAAGAGACGGAGATAGATCAGAGAAAAAGCCCACAACGGATAGCAACAGCGGAAAGAGCACTCTAGAGTAAGAATGGATATAATGGAGGAGGAAAAGGTAAGGTAGGCTAATAAAGCTTATGTATAATAGCTTCGGCCAGATGAAGGAAATATGAGGCAGAGAGACGTTGTAAACGCTACAGGAGGTTGTGAAGCCTGATGATTTTGGGGGGTGTGGTGTGAAAAAAAAATAATGAGAAAAAGAACCAAAAGGAAATCCATCCCTAACGAACACGGAGATGCGACATGCGGACGACAGTGAGGGCAGGGGGTAGAGAAAATACGTGGCTTTCCGGGGGAACGGCAGGTATGTACGCCTTGGCGGAGGAAAATCGGATGGTGATAACTATGGACGGAAACGTAAAGGGATCGTGAACGGCGGACGTGTATTTTGTTTTTCTGGGATTTTTGGGGAGAACAATATTGTGGGTTTTTTGTGTATATATGGGTGGATAACGCGATATTGAGAACCGAGCCGCCTCCGAGGTAAATTGGACGCCAACGAAAACCGAAGGGTGGATAGGTAGAGGGGGCTTGGAACGCAAATGCGCTAGATGGGGAGTCGTGAGGGATGTTGGTCGTAAACTGGGGACATGAATAAGCATTGCAAGGATAATTGATCATGATAATTTGATTTCGTTGGGTGGTTGCGATATCAGCCTCGGTTGATATGGCGCGAAGTGGATTGCAGGGGATGCACTGAGGGGGTGTGGGGTGGGATGCGAAGGGTACGAGCGCGCACGTAGATTCGTTCGGCATGTCGAGGTGGGATGGGAGGATGGAAGAGATTCGCGTCCTGACAGGAGTAGCTTCCGAGATAAAAGAGGTAACATCGAACGGCACAGCCATCCAACAAAACCTCTCGCGTCCGCCTCTACACCACGAAGAGGCAGACAAGTAAAGGAAGAAATGGGAAAAGGTCAACTAAAATTGGAAAACACAAAGGGAAGAGAGGAAGACGGAAATCAGGCTTCAGGTATACAAAGAGAAAAAGAAGTAACTATCAAAGAGGAAAATTATGACACAGTTTGTAAGAACACAGTCATTGCGTGCGAGGAGGACACAGAGANGGGGGGAAATGATGCAGGATGTGACAGAAAACGTGAGATAGAAGAGGAAAGGAAGAGGAAAGAGTATGGGATGGGTAGGTACTAGATAGGATGGGAGGATAATTATGGTATCAGTCGTGGATGAGCAATGAAAAGTGCAATGCAAGTAAATATCGTTACGAGGCAAAACTCGACAAAGCAATGGCGAGAGCAGGATTAGCAAGCGACCGCGTCATGCGCGATGATGATGAGAGCAAAGGACCACGTCGAAAGAGGACAGTTGTGAGGGGGAGGGGGGAAAGGGGAAGAGCAACTTCGAAAATATAGAACGAGGTATGCACGGCAGAATAATTAACTTGAAAAACGTCCGTGAAGGCGCAAATCAGACCTGAAAAAAGAGAAAACAGATGAAAGCAACAAAAAGAAGACGAAGGGGGGGAGGGGGGAACTGTCGTTTTCGGGGGTTCCTTTTCATCGCCTATGGTCGTCGGTCCGTCAAAAATCCATCTAATTGTCATTTGGCGAGGAGGACTTGTACCTCACGGCCTGGGCAGCTGCTGTACTCACGGTCCTGGACCTGCTACCCACTTGTCCGGTAGCGTAGGGACCCGGAGTTTTACTTGTCGGCACCGGGGAGTCGGGTTCCACAAGCGGCAACCACCTTGCATGCATTTCTTGCTTCTCCTCTGAAACCGAGCGGGCAATCTTTGAGGGAGAAGACATGGTAGTAGCCATATTGACGGAAAGTCTCCGGGGACGCGAAGGAAGGATACCGTTGTTTGCGAGTGAAGAAGAAGGAAGAGGTGGCGCAGGAGTTTGAGAGCGGTACTGGTGTGGGTGTGATGAGTGGGTTGGGCTTACAATCCCGGGTGTCGACGCGCGGACCGAGGGCGTATAGGACCTGACTGAGGGCGTTTGAGAGCGGAGGATCGCAGGCGTTTGGGTGTGCGCGCGTGACGGGGATGGTCCGGGAGTGTGAGAGCGGTACGGAGATACTACGGAAGTAGGTGGTGCGGGTGTATTGGAGGATGACGATGACGGTGAGGTGGACGACGTAGTACCAGCGGGAGTGGAGGGTCGGGAAGATAAAGACGCTGAACGCGCGTGAATAGAGTTAAATCGTGATAATGGCGTTGGAGCATGAGTATTATACGACATTGTGGGTGTAGAGGCGTTGGAAGGTGTTGCTGGAGGGGTGGGGGAGGGCGACGAGGGATGGGAAGTCGGTTCCGGGGAAGAGGAATTGGAAGCAACACCAATAGTCGAGGCAAGAGCCTTGAGACGACTGAGTTCGGTGCGTAAATTATTGCATTCTTGTGTTTTTTGGGCTAATTGTTGGCGCTAGAAGGACACAAAATCAATATCAAGAACAATATAGTATCAATCACAAGTGACTCACCTCTCTAAACGGAGGTAAAAATTTTCGAGGGGGAATGGACGTTAGGACTGGTTGGGGGAAGCAATGACTCAAACAGTGCTTACTTGCGTAGTTCCGCATCGAGCTGCCTATTATGGTTGACCAAGCCGTCGAGCTTGCCTTTGAGGTCGGCCTCCATATGTTTTGAGATCCTGTTCGCCTCCGAGTGGGCGACATGGTTCATGAGGATAGCGCGCAAAAGGGCCGCGCTGAGGAAAAGTGAAGAGGTCTTGTGNCAAAATGGTTATTGTTTGAGGTACTAAGACAATGGCGTATGACTCACCTGGTCGTCCGGTTTCGTGTCAGAGGACAACCATTCCTGCAGTTCCTTGTGTAGAGTAGTGACCTCTTCTACGGAACANTTTTTTAGCCGCCACCTTTGCGACCTTGTCTTCTAAACGTCTTGCCTCGCTGCGAGCCTTTGAGCCGTCTGCGGGGATCTTGAAGCGCTCCGAGTGCCGAGCCAGCAGCTCACCGGTGATGTCTGGTTCAACAAAACCGAGTACGTTGGCTTCAATGGTGCCACCTTTCCGCCGAGGAGTCGACCATCCGCTGGTTGGGAAATCCAGGCGAATTAGGCGTATCGAATCGTTGGTAAATGACTCCCTGCAGAACGGGCAGACGGGTTGAAGACGGGCGGCGGTCTTTTCGACAATGGTACTACAGCAGCTAGCACATAGCACATGTCCTGTTCGTCGTCAACGTCGGTGGCGAAGATGTAAGTTTTGAACCAAAAAAAATCGGAAAAAATTCCGGNAAAAAAATGACATACCGCAGGGGATAGAATGTGGTAGACGATGGGGACCGTACTCCTCAGCGCATACGTCGCAGACCGAACCAGGATTG
This sequence comes from Pleurotus djamor, assembly GCA_029747585.1. Lineage (NCBI taxonomy): Eukaryota > Fungi > Basidiomycota > Agaricomycetes > Agaricales > Pleurotaceae > Pleurotus > Pleurotus djamor. Next base: position 34,545 of record JAPEVF010000461.1, read on the forward strand.
AGTGATAGCATTGTAGACCAGCCGGGAAAGAGGGGCCTCCTCTTGGGAGATGATGATGAGGGAGAAATTCAAGGCAGGGCGAAGGGGAAAAATTGTTGCTTCACGCTCGACTGCTATATTAAATATCTCCCTAGTTCCCGATCATCCCAATTAGGAAATGCCCAAGACCCCTTTGCCCACATCCGGGCAGTGCAAANTTTTTTTTATCGGGATTTATGAGATTATCTTTTCCAATATTTAATTCCGTTGCCACATTCCCGCGCCCCCCGTCATTCTTTTCACTTCCTCTGGCCTCGTAAGTCGTCGCCAGCCAGCACTATCTTATACTAGCAAGACTTCGAAGGTCGAATGCTGCTAATATGGCCAATTCACGCTGTAAAAAACTAACTCCGAGGAGCTGAGATGGGCTGGCGGTGGTTGCTGCGCTGGCCGAAACACGTTTTACGACGCTCCCACACACCTCATCAACATCCGCCCTTTTTTCCCACACAAATTTACTCCCGTGCGGCGCTTGCCGTTTCAACCTAAACCTTGTGACAAAGCCCGACATCGCTTGGTCAGCAGCGACCACTACGCCTATGCTGATTTTACGCTACGCGCTGATCACCAATATTTTTCGTGCTTAGACCACCTTGGACGAGTCTTCGGTGGAAATCATGAGTCACTATGAACCTTTCATGTCTCGAAATGGCCACTTCATCTCCACGCAACCCATGAAAGGCCCCCTGCGCAAGTGCTTTGTCATATTCTTTCATTCATTTCTCGCATCGCTCACCGAATCGATGTCTTGGCCCTTTGTGAGATCAATTAATATCTGGACCGCAGAGAGCTGACACCAGTCAATAATAGATTCGTCATCGAGTCGTCGCTCCGCTTTTATGCTGAACATGCCGAGGCTACGCGAGGCAATCTCCACGAAAGTTATATCAAGACTCATCATATTTATATATTGATGATCATGGTGAACGTTATCATAGCCATGGTGCTTCGTGCTTCGGAGGCTGGAACTTATCAAGGATAGGACCCTTTCGTCTAAAGTTAAACCTTCTTTGTCTCGCAAGACACTGTCTCAAGATAGCAAGTATCTCATGTGGCTGGCGACGTGACCGTTCATTTGTCTAACAACATATCATGTGAGAGATCTTATTATCTGAAAGGACAAGGACACGATGATGACATCCCGATCGTTTCGTCAGGTTGTTCTGCCTCGACCAATGACATGGGGATTGGTGACCGGGTGACCCACCCTGAGTAGGATAGGAATTAAACCGGCGACCTCGAGTCTCTCTATCTTGCGCCACCAACGATACAACTCACTCCAGCTCTCCAACAGGTCCCGCATGCGCGGTGACAAGTCCATGAAACGGTCCATTTGCGGTGTAAGTAGGTGTGGACCCGTGTCATTTCCGTGCGTCCTAAATCTCAAATCGGCTAAACTCCCTCGTTAGTTGGGCCTACTGGCGCAATTCCCGCTTATGTACTTCAGGCAGCAACAACATTGCTTACGTCCTGGTGGAGGAGGTAAGGGACAGGGATGTGGCTAAAATGTCGCCCATCGCATCACCGAACGTGAACGCGGATTACCTTGAACACGGATCGACTCCGAGTCCGCGGCTTGTAAAATGAAGCATCGCGGCACGACGACGATCTTACAAGTTACAAGCATCTTCGTGAACAAACAGAGGTCTCAAACTTACTTGCATTGAGCCTGACGATCCGTTATCCACTCCAACACCACTCCCTCCTGGACCAAGTCCATGTTTAATCGCAATGGGGTAGTTAGATATTCACTGGGCACGAGGACCATACTCAGGCGGTCACCGGTCATTGGTTCAACCACGCTTCCTTGCCTTCCTACATAGTAGGTTCCGGCCGAATACCAAATACCTAGCTTGTCATTTGGT
>JAPEVF010000462.1:0-36288 GCA_029747585.1 Pleurotus djamor
AGAACGAACTAGTAGGGAGAGATGAAAGCTGTCTTACCACATGAGGCCACGGTATTTCATATACGACGACAAAAATACCCGAGCGTTCCTCTCTGGATCGGCGAGGAAAGCGGCCAATTTGTCCTCTGGCGTAAGCTTCACAGAAGTGGAAGCGTCATCGTGTGTTTGAGTTTCGACGAAAGGTGAGCAACGTTGTTTTCCTTTCGACTGCTTGCTGCTAGATGTTGGAGCTTCCTCAAAGACGTCATTACCGAAGTTGTCATCGTCGTCGGAACCAGCTTCATCATCAAAATCTTCCAAGTTTGTCTTTTTACCGCGTGCGGGAACATTTTCGAGGATGCCCAAGTAGTATCTGTACTGTTGAACTTGTTAAATTGGTGCTTGTAGGCAGTCGGGGCACTTACTTTCTCCCAGGATTCCCTTACGTTTGAAAGGCTCGAAGGCCATTTTCTATTCTTCGCAAAGTCGTTTGCTGCTTGGATAACACGATCGAAAGGCATCAACGAGCTATGAAGTGGAGAACTTGGTAAGTAACTTTGATGGACTACGAGAAAAGACGTCTGTGCTTGCCGATCGACCACAGAGCGACGACCAGACTCCCCGTCATGCCACTCGTGCCACCATTCCTTGATAGATGGTTTTCCGAACTTAGTCACTTTCTTCGACGCGCTCTCGCTGACTGCGGCGCGTCTTTGATTCTCGGCCTCGACGTTGAAAAGTCGTTTCTTTCTCGCATTACTTTTGGGCTCGTCACCTTTACGTGGAGTCTCGAGCTCTACCGTGGGTATACCTCTACCATCTAATTCAACATCGCCGTCACCTTCGACTTGAATTCCACACTCGTGGAAGTCTTTGAACGATATGATTTGCACACCCGAAGGCACAGGAGGGAAAGGAGGGAAAAATATTGTGCGATCTGCGGGCACTGTAGCCATGGTGGTGGTGAAAAGCAGTAAACAAGGTGATTATCGAAGGCATCCCACTGTGAAGTGAAGTTATGTAAAGGGTGAAAGTCAATCGGATGCCCCTGTTCAAGAATTCACGCGTTCGTCGATCACGTGGTCGTGAGAGTGATCGGGAGGGTATATCAACCACAACTTCGCCCAAAATTTTCTTTTCTTCACGAGAGAAATGCCACGCTGCGCGATGCAAGATTTCTTCCACCGTCGATGACAGTGCCAGTAGCGGCTCTACGGAGTCGCTCTGCTCTCTCAAGAGCATATCCAGTCTAGGAAGTGTTGTGGTGACAATCATCAGGCTACGGCATGTCGATTTTTCCTGGTACATACTCCTTGTAGATGTGTAGTTCACTTTCAATCGCAAAAACTGTTCACCGACACTTTCAATGGCGTTCCGCGATGAAGTGGACTCGATGCTTCCAACAATATCAATCATTTACACGACGTCGATCATGACCGGTACACATTGTAGATGTCTAGTTAGACTTTCAGTGTTCACTCATATCTTGCCCGACATTGTGCAATGCGGCGGACCCGATGCTCTCGACAATGTATAGTGTACTTACGGCTTCGACGTCGTCGCGTGCACGAATTTTAATTTTTGGCGGGGAGTGAAGGTGCCAATGACCTCTGAGCCTAACAAGCGCACATAAGTAGTCCGAGGGCACATACGTACGTTGNCCCCCCGACGCTTCAACGCTTCAACTCGAATTTCTTCTGGCTCAGTGGTTCTGAGGTGAGATAGACATCATGAACTTCAATAGTGATTGACGCGTAAAATTCCAGTCTTTGCGGTCAGCCAAGACCCAGACATTCGTCCATGGTTGTAGGATTGTTTCACTGAAGTGATTAGCGTTTTGGGGTAAAGCATGACGAATCTTGCGAACCATTACCCTCGGGATGGACCCAGGTTTGCTCCTGGTGCGTGCATTTGCTGTCATCTTCTTCGCCAGATACTGAAACTTGAACTCAGGAGCGGGTCCTTGGTCGAACAGGGACAACCAAAGCTCGGATTCATCCACCGAGCGCGACTACCAGAACTCGGATCCATCTTCATACTCTCGCTCGAATGCCCGTTCCAATTCAAGATCACAACACGACCGTGACCATAGTCCTGATGATCCACGGCTTGGCAATGGTTCGATAGAGACGTCTCAGGAGGACATGGCGCCCCCGATGGCCTATTGGCAAGCAAAGCGACATCTGACCTGCGGAAACCCTTCACCCCCACCGCCGTGGTCAGCGAGGCCGCCCCCCTGGCGTGGACAGTCCCCCGGCAAACTCAAGACAGCAAATGCCGCCCTCGTGATATGCCTAAACATCGACGTCGATCCACCAGACGTGGTCAAGACGAACCCATGTGCCATAATGGAGACATGGATAGACCCGCACACCATGCCTTCGCACAAGGCACTCGAGGCAATCGGGAGCAACCTGCAGCATCAGTTCGAGGGCTTGAGTAACAAGATGGTCTATAAACCGATCTTGGACCCCTGCTTTGAGGACTTGAGTCGATTTTGTCGCGCGCTTCGCAAGTCAGCAAAGGAAGACGCCGTCCTTTTCTATTACAACGGACATGGTGTCCCGAAACCAACAGCTAGCGGCGAGCTCTGGTGCTTTAACAAGAGCTACACGCAATATATCCCCGTTTCCCTCTCCGAAGTACAGACCTGGCTAGGCTCACCTGGGGTCTATATATGGGATTGCTCAGCGGCAGGGAACTTGCTCAACAACTTTAACATCTTCGCAGAGAGGCGGGATAGAGAGATACTAGCGAACAACGGTGTTCGAGCGGATGGGACACCCATCCAGTTATACATGAACTCTGTCCAGCTCGCAGCTTGCTTGGCTCATGAATCCTTGCCAACATGTCCCGAACTCCCTGCCGACCTTTTCACCTCCTGCCTCACTTCCCCCATCGACATCGCTCTCCGCTACTACATGCTGACGCATCAACTTCCCTTTGGAGTCAGTGCGAGCATGGTCATGCAAATACCTGGTGACTTGAAGGATAGGCGGACTCCCTTGGGCGAACTCAATTGGATTTTCACGGCCATAACGGACACCATAGCTTGGACGACATTTTCCCGCGAAATATTCACTCGACTTTACAGATGTGACCTCCTGATTGCATCTCTCTTCCGCAACTTCCTCCTCGCAGAACGAATTATGAAATCCTACGGCTGCACTCCACACACATACCCGGCCTTGTCTCCTACCAACACGCATAGCATGTGGGACGCATGGGATCTTGCATTGGATACCTGCATCCGACAGTTGCCCGTTCTACTCAACAAGGACCCCGAAATCCCCCCTCCTGCTGCCTCAAACGATCCTGCCCATCAATTTACCCCGTTAGGTCTGGGGCTACGAACTGGCAGAGTTGGGTCGAACCCAATGCCCAGCGACCCCTCGAAGCCGAATCCTTATGTCCCCAATAGATTCTTTACCGACCAACTCAAAGCGTTTGAGGTGTGGATATCGCGGGGTGGATCAGCTTTGACTCGACGCGGTACTTTCTCGATACCCACCGAGCCCAATGGGACCGGAATCCACCAATATTCAGATTACTCACGTTCAGTGTGGAGCTCGGAACACTTGGTACCCAGAAAACCCCCAGAACAATTACCGATCGTCCTTCAAGTTCTTCTGTCGCAACCCCATCGCCTACGCGCGCTCATTCTCCTCTCGCAGTTTGTTGACCTGGGTCCTTGGGCTGTTCAYCTYGTTCTCTCGATCGGTATTTTCCCTTACATATCTAAACTCCTCGGTGCGGCCGGTACCGACCTACGACCTGTTCTGATTTTCATTTGGGCTCGMATTCTCGCTGTCGATCCTTCGGTTCAACAAGACCTTGTGCAATCACCYGGATACCTYTACTTCACGAAAGTCTTATCGCTWAGRGACGATGAYGCGACYTCCCATTCCGCCCTACCCAACTCWTCCGAACATAAAGCCATGTGYGCSTTYATTCTCAGYGCYATWTCGCGTGGCTTCATCAACGGGCAAACSGTGTGYTGGAAYGARCACGTCTTCGACTACTGCCTTGAACGGCTTACATCAGAGGATTTYTTGCTTCGGCAATGGGCAGCGCTATGTATAGCGCARATATGGTGCAAATACGATGAAGCGAAAATATATGGCGTTGACCGAGGTTCCCAGGATACCTTCCTTCAAYTGCTGCTCGATCAATCACCGGAAGTYCGCTGYGCYGCTCTCTACGCTCTTTCCACMTTYATGGGGGCCAATGGGCGACGKCTAGAGGGWCCCGACGACACTGGYGACGGCGGAGGCGGTGGAACCGGGATCATGCAYCAACTTGAGGAAATGGTTCATTTCCGCATGGAAGTAGCCGTCGTGCTYTCGGCTTGYTTGTCCATACAGTCAGACGCTAGCCCGATGTGCCGAAAGGAATTGTTGGTATTGATAAGTTGCCTGGTCAAGGAATGGCGGGGCTGGTTTGTCGTTTGTGCCTGGGTGTAYTGGGAAGAGGATAGGCGRTGGAAGTCTGGCATAGCGAAYGGCCTGCATGGGGAYGATGATATAACCGGACAAGCCATTGCCGARTGGCTGGACAGTATCGGTGACGAGGATCTACCACTCAGAGAAGAGTTCCGYCTCGTCCTTTCGTCCGTCTTCACCATCTACGTCATTCTCCTCGATCTCTCTGTGGATCCATACAACGAAGTSGCAACKCAYGGTCAAACMATTGTYGACTATATCACTGCTTTGCTCATGGARTCTCCCTTCACTCGTGTTGAAGGCTCTACTCTSCTGACTCCGCCTTTGACWTCAAGTAAGAACGGACCAACAGCTTCSCCKCARCCYCGAGCGCGAGTYGTATCCGGAGGAACAATACCGGGCGCATTATCTCCTAATCCWGTCCGACCAGGATTAAGCAGGAGCGATACCATGACCAGTACTATCTCCAGCGGGGTGTCAAATACTTTGAAGCGCACTTCTTCGTTCGCCAATGCACTYAAAAGCCTTACCGGGAGCATCGTTTTTCCTTCSGTGGAGGAGCCCAGTCCCGTCTCTGCTACCACTACTACCATTAAYGTTACTCATCCAAGTCCAAACAATGGCGGTCCACAGAGCCAACACGGTTTGCGGGATATGTTCGATGTTTCACGTCCTCCCTCACCCAACTTGAATATCGCTCAGTATATGCCCCCATATCCCCGACCATCTACTCCTTCTACAACTGACGGATCACCCTTACGACGGTCAAGCGATCTACCTCCCCAACCGCCTATGGATATATCAGCTTGTGATGTTATGGATGCTCTCTTCGAGGATGATATGGAACGATTGCGTGCTCGGAGACGGGTTCGGAAGAGTTCTGAACGACGATCGCATTCCATCCAACATAACACTGGCTCATCCAGCCCTTGTAATAGCACCTTCTCTCAAGACTCCGCAAGCAGTATCATCCTCGGCCTTGGATATGGTGCTGGTATCAAGGATGTTCTCCCTTTGAGGAGCACATTCTACGACTGGTCTCTTGAATACTTTACTGAACCACAGATGCGAGTGAGTCTATTTCCCGGATCTTCTTCTACTGTTGTTAATGGTTCTGTAGCAAACGGAAGCAGATGAACCTGGGAGTGTGCAGTATAATTACCAAGTTTGGCGGCAGCAACGCAATGAAAGTGTCATTGACGAGACCTCTAAACAGGCTGAGCATGCGGGTGTGTTCAACTCCTTCATCATATCCGTTGTATCGTGCTGACCCTGCCGCTCTAGAGCGCTGTCGGTGGGACAGACCAGTGGCCAGCCTACATGTCCAGGGGCACCCCCTAACAATGGCATTCCACGCCTATGATCAACATCTTATCATCGCGAACGAGGCAGATTCCGTCACGTAAGGCAATTTTCACCTTTCTATATTGCCTTCTCATATGTTTCCAGTGTCTGGGATTGGTCTCAAAAGAAGAAGCTCAGCCAATTTTGCAACGGTAATCCCAAGGGTACCAGCGTCACCTCTCTACACATCATCAACCAAGATGTTGGGGGGCTGATACTTACTGGAACATGTACGCATCCCCCTCCCCCCACCTTGATCTCACTGTTCTTAACCAATCTGTAGCTGATGGCGTTGTCCGCCTATACCGCAACTATGATCCTGTCATCGATCAAGGGCCTGTTCAAATGGTCAGCTCGTTTAGGGCCCTACAGGACCTTCTTAATCTATCGCAAGGCAGCGGAATTATCACTGAGTGGCGGCAATCTGGAGCACAACTATTCGTTGGAGGAGATTCACGAACCATCCGAATTTGGGATGCGCACACAGAGTTGATTCACAGTGTACCTCCTATTCATTCCCCTTCTTCTATCTCGATACTGATATAACGTGTGTTAGGACATTCTTACTCACGCTGAGAGCCCTGTGACTTCTATTGCCTCGGATCGCAACACGTCCTGCGTGTTTACTTCCACCTTCGCTGATGGGATCGTCAAAGTCTTTGATCGACGCATGCCTTCCACTGACGCGGTGGTAAGACAATATGCCGAGCACACGTCATGGGTTCAAAATCTTTGCTGGCACCCAACTTCTGGTGGTCAGTTCTTCACCGCAAGGTAGGTTTCTATTCGTTTACGGTTTACTTCCCGCTAACGCCCTCGCTAGCTTGGAAGGTGACGTCAAACTGTGGGATCTTCGCGGTTCATCGGCTTCTCAGAAGACATGGGATCTATTCCCTAATGGTCTCTCGGCATTCGACGTCCATCCTCACACAGGCGTGTTTGCTGCGTGAGTCTGCAAAGCCACCCCAGACCATTCCTTAACTAACGGTGTGACTCCTCCAGGACATCTGCTATAACGCCAGTGTATTGGAAGTCGCAGCGCACTGTCGTGCATGCCTTTGATAGAGAACTCTCCAAGTTCAATGTGTCTACGGGCCTTTCAGTATATCCACCTCGACCACTACCCAGTTCGTATATACCCCGATCTACATCCCTCGTCTTCCATCCGACGGAAATGCTGTACGGACTGGGCGAACCCGACGGTACTGGTACGTGTTCTATCAAGCTCCCGAGTCACCTCATATATTCACCATACTACCCATAGTACGCATCATCGGGTGCAAGATGAATTAATCAAAATCCTTTATATCTTTTTCGTGAATTCTTCCATCCCAGTTGATAACCTTGCTGTGCCGATCTTATACTGCTGTCTAATCATTTATTATCATATAAAATAATGTTTCCATTCAGTCCGCACAAGGAACATGCATTCTTCGCTTGGTTGTGTGCCAGGGAGAGTATGATAGGTTGTGACAGAACCGTCCAGAGATGTACGAAGCTAATAAACGAAGGAATAAGGAAAATGCTTGGGAAAAACTAATGCATGATGAAGGGATGGGGTTGTCCGTCGAAAAATTTCCAGAAGAAAGCCTCTCTGCTTAACCTCGGTCCCAGACCTAAGTAGCTTCTGGTGATGCCAATGATTCCTACAGAGCGCGCAATCATGGGGTCTTAGAAATGGCAAAGGAGGGGAGGGCTGGTGTGCTCACCTGAGTGAGGAGCTCCGCTTCGTGATGATATGGTACATTAATGACAAGACACTCGAAAGTGCATGCTAATTACCTGGGTTGAGCATTGGCTCCCCGTCTTGTGTGATAATCTCGTCCGTTGGATGGGGTGTACTCCGATGGCGTCTCTCTTCAACCGAGGGCGACCGGGGTCTTGACTGTGAGTCGGAAGGGTTCTCATGCGAAGGCTGCCCGTCGGTTATGTGGGCGGGTCGTGGATATTGATCATCATCTTCAGTTACGTGTAGGGCTTTGCGACCAGTCGACCGGGAGGGTGCTTTCGAAGGATATGAATAGGGTAATGCCCGAGCACTTTCAGCCTCTAGCGACGGGTCGATAACAGGCTCCATGGGGCGTATTGAAGGTGCTTGAGACGTCTCGGTCGTATCAGGGGGCGGCGTATGGGGCCGGGACTCCGAGGACGAGATGCTCGCGGAGCGATCGTGACTGTCTCTTGAGAAAGGTTGTGGAGGTGGATGGTCGCTTATTCGGAGCCTATAATACGGTTGATGGGGAGGTGGGATGATTGAATGGAATTCGGAGGGGTGAGTCCATGGTGGTTGGGAAGGTGTCCAGCTGTGTGGTGGGTTTAATCGTGTCGCGGAGGTTGGGAGGCCGAGTGGAAGTATCGGGGGTAGTCGAGGGTAGGAGGCTGAAACATTGCAGAAATTTGATAAGATTGGGTGATGCTTGCAAAGAAAGGGACTTACCAGACGAGACGGTTGTGATTGGTGGGTAAGAATAAGGAGCAGGAGGGTATTCGTGGTGATCGATAGGTTCCTTGCCCTTCAGGGACGGGGTTGCGCTGCTGCTTCTGGAGTTCGAGGATGCGTCCAAAAGTTCTTGCGAGCCGGACGAGATCTCAATGACGACGCCGTTATGCCTGTATACGTAAAAAAGGTTTAGGGTTTGCCCGCTGATCTTTGTACACAGACAAAGCGTGCCTAGTTCTTTGATGTCGCCTAAGCGCGTCCATCTGAGCTTGACTTGGTCAATATCATATCCACAAAAAGCATGGGAACGCGGAATCTGACACACCCTGGTAAACGCTGCTTCGCATTGCGGACACGCGCTAAGAAATCAATGAGTCTTGACAGCCGCGAAGCTTGTTCGCTGCGAAACTCACAAACTCGGATTTGAGTGCGATTTCGTCGTCCGTTGGTGTCTTTTCAGGTCGGCTTCACGAGCAAAATGCTTTCCACAGCCTTCCATGGTACAAGGCCACTGCACGGCTCCTGAGACTTGATTCCGACTTCGCGAGGCCATTTTGCGCTGGGTTGTCTCCTTCTTGTCCTGCATTCCGATATTCTTTCGTTTCTACAGTCTGATTCTCAAGGRAACGGGCTCACTGAGTAGGCTTGCTGGACGAGCACCATGATGGCGAGGAATCGAGAGAGGCGGCAGATTCCAATACCTACAACTCGACACAAGCGCCCGTTCCTGATTTACTTGCTTGCCGACGAGCGCTTGCTCAGGGCTCTTTACTTCCTCACCCATTTCAGACACTCCAAAACGACAATTGCTCATGTACAACTCGACGTGCCCCAAGGTCGGTGGCATATTTYTGTGAAATATCTCATGGCTGATACTTTGACAGAAACAAGAAGCAAGAGCTGCAGAGCTGCAGCGGGAAATGGCCGATTTACAGAAACGTCTCGGGTAAGAACAACGCATATATCCACTGAAATAACACTGAACAGGGTCTGTATGGCACAGAGATGGTGTCGACGCAGAAGAGATAGTCAAGAGACAYATTCGACTGCTGCATGATTACAACGAGGCCAAGGACGCGGCGCAGGTACGCTTCGAAGTGYTGTGCTTTCCATGGTAGATAATGACCTTCTGACTCAGATTCTTATCGGACGGGTATGTCTCTTCATCTGCTTCAAGTCAGGCCCAGCTCTGAGGCTCAAGTCAGCTGGCGAATATGCGAGAGACAACTGTGCGCCAAATTCACGAAGAAATGGGCCTTGAAACCACCGACTGACGGATAGGACTTGTACGATGAATTGAATGGATATGTATATGCGGTCGCTTTGCACTGAAGGGACTGGTCACGTTGCGACGGCTATCCAGCTTGTTCCACATCCGCCCCAAATCCCTACAACTCTGCCTTCCGAACCACAGAAAGACCGCATTTTCACGGGTGACATGACGTCGGTTGTATCGCCGGTTCCGAGATTTCCATGCTCATTCCACCCCCATCCCCATACTTCGTCTCCATCATTAGTAGCAAGGTGAACCAAAACATGCTCGCTACCACATGCTAGGTCCTTCAGTTCACCAACTAGGGGTACAGCGTCCAAAGTAACGGGCTGCTCGGCGGGAACCACGCGGCCGAGCTGACCTTTAGCGAAGCTTCCGGTTGAAAAGCAGCGCCCGTCCTGAACCAAGTACGTTCCATTCCACGTGCACCCAACGTAGTCACCATGGCTGATCGAAGACAATCCTGATAGTTGATGTTTGCGATCAGAGCCAAGACCAAGTATCTTTCCTGAGCGAAGGAGGATGGCCGAATGTTGGTTTCCTGCGCTGATGGACACAGCACGGTCATCCTCGGACAGATTTGAGATTAGACGAGGTGACGCGACGAATTGTGATGGYTTTCCATTTGGACCGATAACATTGCCTATCTGGCCAAGCCTCGCGGATCCCCATCCTACGAGGAGRKCAATGRTTGATCCACTCTGGAGAGTGACCAAAAGYTCTGCGACAACGTGGTGCGTTCCAGCGACGAGATTTGCTATCCGCAGCTGCGTGTAACTAGGAAAGCCACCAAGGAGATGGTCAAACCGGACGATGTTGAGTGAACTGGGGATAGTTTCTCCGATGCCAAGATCTCCATAATCGTTCGAACCCATAGARAAGAGGACATCATTGCCCGAAGATGAAGTACACGCRATGTAAGAGGTTTCCCAAGCCGCAGCAATGAGACGTGGCGTAGTATTCTGAGGGAAGTCAAGGTCGAGGGAGCACAGGACAGAGTGAGGTTGTTGATTTCGTAGGCGAGGGCCAAGCTGCCCCTTGCTGCCGTCCCCACAGCCCCAGATCCCGACGGAGGACCCGTYGTTACACGCAGTACGAAGGAGCACCAGAGAATGGTTGGCACCTCCCGTAACGCTCAGGATGTCTTGGGCATCGATGTGATCGCCGTCGAACTGGCACAATTGGAAGGAATGTGAGTCCTCGCATGTCCCATTGGAAAGTTGACCTTTAGCGTTCGATCCAGCAGAGTATAGTGCTCTGTGGTTGACCATGACATTGAAGTCGCGGTCGAAGTGTGAAGTTCGGACTRAGCGCAACCTAAGCGGYAGYAATGTGACGAGCGCCAAGATGTCTYGGTGCCTGATCGGGAACCAAGCATCCCGAAACGGCTTCTGCCCCGATTGGTGTTGGWAGTATTCACCCACGACGATGCAGGCATCGACGCTTCCACATGCGCAGCTGAATTTATTCTTAGACGCTTGACTGTTTGACAACATTATTCACAGCTTGCTCGACGGCCCCAYCACATAACCGCAYCCTTGTCCCCCACCCAGAAGTCAATGCTCTGAAGTTCTACGGACGTTGRAGACACGAGCAATGGCAGGACTCTTYTGGCGTCAATTCGGTATTCTCTTTTGGAAGAACTGGATCGTTCTCAGCAAACACCCTTTCGTGCGTCTTTCCTACATTCTTCCACGCGAAGACCGYGCGTAGGCTAAGCGCAATGATGCTAGTTGAATCTTGTGAGGTGCTTCATCCTCCCGGTGGCTTATGGAGCMTTTCTGGCAACAGCCCAGTTGTTCTTGATCAAGCCTAATAACGTTAGTCTTTCAATACGAMTAGYMCCGGAATCAAATTCTGAGAATCTCTTTACCTTGYAGAATGGACTCGGAACGGCGATAGAGGTTCCGTCGCTGCGAGATACCTACGATGGCTCAATGGCTTTCGTATGGGCGGACGGAACGGATGGGACGAGCTCACCTTCACCCGTGGAYATCATGGCTCGCGTTACGGCTGGTTTCAATGAGCGTCAGATGAACAACGTGAAGCAGGTCGCTACGCCTACGGACATCCCCACCATGTGCCCTCAGAACTTCAATCTCTTTTCGGAGTGTTTCGTRGCRATTGCTTTCAACAATATCCCAGAAATTGGGGGTCCGGGTGCCCCGATCAATTATACTATTAGGGCGGATGCGGGGTTGTTCCACATCGATGTCGAACGGCATACGAGCGACTTCGAACAGAGGATCTTGCCGTTGCAGTGGGCTGTGGATCAGGTGCGTGGTATATCGCGACGTGGCGTGTTGTCGATTAAGCGTTGAACAAATTCTCAGGCTATCATCGAGTTGAAGACTGGGGTGCAGGTTCCTGTTCCTCGTGAGTGGCCGTTCACGCAAGCTACGAATGAAGAACAGAGCAGGGATATCCGCCTTAGTGAGTCCATTGTTGTCTTCTTCACCGGACGTGGCTGACAATGGGGTAGGTTTCATCAGAGGGCTTCGCACACTGTTGGTCCTTGCGCTGTAAGACTGAAAGTTTTCTTAAGTTATGAGACGTTCGCTAATTATCTTACAGATTCATATGTTACGTTGGCATCGCCTACCAATTGCCTGGGTCCGTCACGAATGAGAGGGCTGAGCTACTCACCGCCCATCTCAAGGCTATGGGTCTCATGGATTCAGCTAGGGTTTTGTGCGTCGTTTTTCTTCTATACAACCACTATCTTTGAGACTGAATTGGTTCTCCATAGATCGTGGCATATCAGTATCACAGCAGCTTACCTCCCTGCATGGATCATCGTTGCTCTAACATGGCATTATCGCATCTTCACCGAAACTAACGCCGGGCTAATTCTCGTTGTTCACCTCCTCCTCGGGTTCTCTCTTGCGAGCTGGACTTTCTTCGTCGCAGCACCCTTCGGAAAGAGTCCTCAACTCGCGGCTGTCGTCAGCACGTTCCTTGCCATCCTGCTTGCCATCGTCGCGCTTGTCTTCTCTCGAGCTAGCTCGGGCGCTGCGTTTATATTTAGCATCATTTTCCCTCCTGGGTACTATATCTTTGCTATTCGGGCGATCTGTGGTTTCGAGAACCATGAAATTGGGACTAATGTGTTGGAGCCTGATCCCGATAATCAGCTTCGTCTCTTGCCGCTTATCATTGCTGCCATAGTAAGTCTAGTGATTCGCCTCCGTACGTTGACTGACTATCCTCTCAGATCAACACTTTCATATGGCCGTATTTCGCAGTTCTTTGGGAACGGCACCTTTATGATCCCCAAGAGCCCAATACCTCGACCTGGACCCCCTTCTGGCGGCGGCATCGTACAAGCCCCGTCGAGGCTCCTCCCGAAGGAATCGCTATCTCGGTCAAAAACCTTGAGAAAAAGTTCACAACGTCGTTCTTCAGGCCCAAGAAGGGATTGGTGACAGCCATARGTGATCTYACATTCAACATCCCYAAGTATGGTATCTACGTTTTACTGGGCTCCAACGGGTGGGTTTGCATTCAGTTCCCGTCYATTTGATCTAATTTCTGGGTTTCAGCGCTGGAAAATCGACAGCTTTGTCAATTATCGGRGGTTTATCTGGGAGAACGAATGGGTCTGTCGCATTTGAAGGCGGYCATGCCCGTCCTTCTCGTGGAACCATCGGCATCGTACCRCAGAAGAACGTATTATTTTCRGARCTGACATGTCTGCAAACTTTGCGCGTGTGGAGGGCTGTCAAGCGCTCGGATAACTCGCCTCCGGATGAGGATTTGGAACAGCTACTTCGGGACTGTGATCTAGAGAGCAAGATCAATGCTAATTGTAATACGATGTCAGGTGGTCAGAAAAGGAAGTTGCAGCTTGCTATTGGACTGGTTGGTGGCTCGAAAAGTGAGTTGAATGCCTACTCGAGCTCTTGACAAGTCCGAACTYATGATTCAYCGATGACAAGTTTTGCTTGTTGACGAAGTGAGTTAGTYYTCRATGCCATCTTGCACTTCGCTAAGCCTGATTTGATAGTGCACATCTGGTGTCGATCCCCTGTCTCGCCGAGCTCTGTGGAGAACCCTTACTTCCGTCCGGAATGAACGMACTGTTATATTCACAACYCATGTGSGCRTCATCCTTTRCGTSCACCAACATGTCCTAATCTTTTCGTACAGTTCCTCGACGAGGCTGACCTGTTAGCTGATCGGATTGCTATCCTTGCTGCACCCGGAAAGCTAGTTGCGGAAGGAACCCCTGTTTCACTGAAGCGCGAACATGGAGAGGGTTACAGYATACAAATCARCTTCTCAACATCYGTCCCAACAGACAAACTCCCTCTATCCCGATCAGAAGTCCATGCRCGAGTTTGTACCATCGCCCCGCACGCCTATCTCTCTGAATCGTCTCCGACGTTGATTTGTATYCACCTGAAAACGAGAGATYCAACATGTGTCGAACAGGCTCTTCGTATGATAGAGGAAGAAAAGGAAACATTCGGGATTGTGTCATATGAAGTCCTCGGCACATCTATAGAAGATATCTTCCTCGACTTGATGACTCGCCACGGTCACAACGAGCCCTCTGAGAAGGAGTCACTCGGCAGTGCCCCTCCGTCGCCCAAACCCACCGTAGCTGATTTGCATCTAGCTACCAGTCGGCGTGTTTCCCCATTGCATCAGGCTTTCACCATCTTTAGAAAGCGAAGTCTCATTGCCCGTCGCAGCTGGTTGACGCCTCTTTTGGCTGTCTTAATCGCCATCGCTGGCTCGACAATCCCTTTGGTATTCCTCTCAGATCGAGAACAGACTTGTGTCAGGCGCTTCCGACCTTCGATAAACATTCCACTTTACTTGCCACGGTCCCCACTCATCCTCTTCGGCATCGAAGAAGTGTCGAGTGTGGTCAATGCMCCTCCTGGTGTCATTCGTACTTTGGGCAACTCCACTACATTCTTTCCAATCACCGACGTCGCCGACAACAGTTCGTTCGTGAGCACCATCACGCAAAGCCACCGGAATATTTCCCTCGGCGGTGTTTCCATAGATTCAGCATCCAACTCGCTCTTTGCTTGGGAAGCCTCCTCGCCTGGGACCAAAGGACCCGCGATGTTGAACATGGTTTCGAATGTCTTGTACAACCGAGCACTCAATTCTTCAGGAAACGCAGTTCAGGCACCTACTMTCATCCAAGCTAGCTTCGAGGCATTCCCCGCAGTCGGTGCAGGGACAYTCAGTGCGTTGCGATGGATCGCATTCTTTGGTGCAGCAATGGTGCGTCCTCAGTCCATGCAATAGATCATGGCTCTTGACAGACCCAAAGGCCGTGTATCCTGCTTTCTTCTCCCTGTATGTTTCTCGGGAGCGTAGATCTGCGGTCCAAGCAATGCAGTTTTCCAAYGGACTGTCGAATCCTCTGGGTCTGTGGCTAGGACATCTTGCTTTCGATTTCATCTTTGTCGTCATAATATCYACGATCATCGTAATTGTATTTGCTGCTGTTTCTAACCAATTCAATGGKTTGGGAATATTTGTGCGTCATTCCTTGCGCCTCGTCGCTTTTGTTTTGGTGCTGATACACATATTTTACAGTGGGTCGTGTTTGTCTTATATGGGCTCGTCGGCGCCCTCTTTGCTTATGCTGTGACGTTGTTCATGCCATCTCCCCTAGCCGCGTTTGCTGGCGTGGCCGGATACCAGATCATCATGTTTATCGTATGTATCCCCCTGCTTGTCTTTTCAACATTCTAACTAACGATACTCAGTTATACCTCGCCGGATACCTACTCACTCTCACTTACGCCAAGACATCTGAAGCTGGCGATATAATCACCATAATTCACTTCACATTATCGCTATTGTCGCCTGTCGCGAGTGTGGTCAGTCCGTTCGCAATCACATATGTCCTTTTACCAATTCAATATTTTGGCAGATGCGCGCTGCGCTGGTCTCTGTCAATCTGTTCTCTCTTCTGTGTGACGGCACAACACCTGTCACAACCGCGGCCATGGGTGATATTATGCGATATGGAGGTCCCATCGTGTACCTGATAGGTTGGGCTTTCGTCCTCCTTGGGGTACTCGTATGGGTAGACTCGGGCTCCATGATGTCACGCCGCAGCGCCAAGATTGCCAACCACCCCCACACTCATTCGAGGAAGGATGATGTCATTCATGAAGCTGAAGGTTCAATGAACTCTCAAGATCTCCTTCGTGTGCAACATATGTCGAAGTATTTTGACGGAAACAAAGTCGTTGATGACGTTAGCTTTGGTGTTCCTCGGGATGTCATCTTCGCGTTGTTGGGACCAAACGGCGCGGGAAAAACGACTACCTTCAACGTCATCCGTAGGTTCCTCTTTTTAGTTACTTGAGCGTTTTCTTACCCGCTCTTAGGTGGAGATATCATTCCCGATTCAGGCGATGTTCTCATTGATGGCATCTCTGCCATCACTAACCCGAAGCTTGCTCGTCTTCATATTGGCGTGTGCCCACAATTTACCGCCATTGACGTGCAGTTGACCGTACGAGAGCACCTGCTTACCTATGGTCGGCTGAAGGGCGTCAAGAAGCAAGAATTGGATCTGGCCATCAACTCGCTGCTGAATGCGACTGGATTGGACGTATATTCAGATCGTCTCGCTAGTCAATTGTCGGGAGGAAACCAGAGGAAGCTTTCGCTCGCTATAGCCATGATGGGTATGTCGAAGCTCCATCTCCTTATATCTTCCTTTTCCTAACTAGTATCTCACCCAGGCAATCCAAGTGTGATTCTTATTGATGAGTTTTCGACGGGAGTCGACGCCAAGATGAAGCGTGATATGTGGGGGACCTTGCGGAACGTTGCCCAAGGCAAGGCTGTAATCATCACAACTCGTTTGTCCTCCCGCCTCATCCTCACCAAACTTACTAATTACTCCCTTACAGACTCAATGGAAGAGGCCTCGGCTTTAGCAAGCAAAGTTGGCATTATTGCTAAACGAATGCTAGGTGAGTGACGCACCTGCCGAATATTCTTGATGTTGAACTGATGAATCGGTGACTACTCAGCTGTTGACACGATCCATTCATTATCCAATCGTTATGCCGTGTATGAAGTCCATTTCTCTACCCATTCAAGGGAGGAGGTTCTCCGCGCTCAGCAAGTGATGGCGAACATTCCTGGTTCTAAATTAGCCGACGACGTCGCCACTCGCTTTGAGGTTCCTGTTACAGGAGAGGACGGCATTTCGCTACCTGACCTTTTCCACTCTTTATCCAGTCAAGGGGATTTCTCAGAATATACAGTAGAAAAGGCTACGCTAGAGAGCGTATTCTTGAAAGTAATTAGGGCGAACAATGTTGCGGAGGATGATCACACACATCCTAGACGGAGGTTTTGGTGCGCTTAGGGAATATTTCCAGTAGTAGTCCTTTTAGATCCTACGTATTTATTTCATCCGTTTCGATAACTAAATTTGGTCCAGCGATACATATTATTTGTTTTCTATGAAGCAAGTGCCCCAGCCAAAGAATCCAACAATGAATGATGAATTAGAACGACGATCTAATAGTTGGTGCGCCTTCGAAAGCAATGCAAATGGGTAAAAGGAGAAGCATAGGCTGAACCTCGAACCGGCAGGTCAACCACAAAGTAAATAACGCTTATAGTAATAAAAGGAGTGTGGTAAGATAGTCCGGTGCGTAGACTAATTGACAAGTGAATGCATACATTGACAAGGGGAAGAGGATCGCCCAGAGTACAACTTGAGAAGGGAGAACATTGAGCACGGAACGAGGAAGCTAGCGCGGAGACGAGAAGATGGAAAAGACCTTCTCGGCGTTCTCCTTGTACTTCTTGAGCTTTTTGTTTTTCTGCTTCTCTGGTTCTTCAGGATGTGCCTTGACGGTATCTTGGTTTGTGACCTCCGCGGGAGTCTCACCACCAGATTGCGAGGACGACATACTCCGGTCCCCCACCGATAAGGCTGACTCTTTCGATTTTAGAGACGGAGAAGCAAGAAGAGAGCCACCCATTGAGGTTGAAGGCGTCAATAGGCCAGCACTCGAGGCGGTAGAGGCAGCGGAGAGGGTCGCTGAGTTAGAATTAATCAACGACTTGGTCACGGAGCTCGTCTTCGGTGAGTAGCTTGATGGTGGTGACTTCGGTCGCAAGAACTGTCGTGGATGACGTTTGAAGGTTAGGCCAGGATTACGCCCTCGACGTTGGGAGGGTGATGGAGAATCGTTCGCTTCTGTGGACTGTGAAACCTGGGATGTACTTGAAACTGACCGAGGTGTTGAGCGGTGGGATGGAGTCGACGCTTTGCGGAACACGGCAAGACGATAACGGTCCACAACACCTCTGGCGAACAGGCTAGTCCCTTTGGCGCCGTTACGATCCTCTCCGTCAACAGCTTCGATAAAGTCCCAATCGTCATCTTCGTCTTCCTCTCGCTCAGTGATCCCATGTTCTTCCTCCGACAGATATTTGTCCAGTGCGGGTACGCCCGATTTCTCGCGGCGGGGGCGGTNGGGCTCGGACAGCGACTGGTTTGGTAGCAACTGTTTTGGCCGGCGCAACGACCTTGACCTCTTTGGTCGGCCTCTCAGCAGGAGGAAGCGTATCGACAACAGGGGAGGGAGGTAGCGGCTCCTTGGCCGGATCGACGGGGACGTCCACCTCGACCTTAGCGGGAACCTCTTCCTCAGTAAGTTCATCCGAAGGTTTGACGTCAGTAGACGCAACGGCGGGAGGTTGAGTCTCGATCTCCGGAAGGGCATGTGGTCGCGCTTCTGGTGTCTTGGGCTCATTTACATCCTCCGTTTCTTGAACAGATGGTGGCTGCGTAGGTGCAGCAGGCGTTAGCAGGTCCAGCTCATCTTCGCTATCGAGCTCTGATGACTCGGTCGACGATTCGTCATCGTCGCCGTCTATGATGACTGAGTGGCGTCCCTTGAATGAGTAACCGTCGAAGACGTCAACTGATTCTTCGTTCTCTGGCGTTTGGGACTGAGGGTGTATCGAAGAACTGCGTGACTGGGAGGGCGTTGTATTCGACTCTTCCCCGTCAGTGCGATCGGTATCGGTTTGGGGCTCGTGATCGGTATCAGTTTGTTCCGCTTCGTTGAATTCGTCGAGAACAGGTTCCATATCCAAGAAAGTATCATCGAAATTCTGGGTATCACTTGCGTTGGAAGGGTCGATTGGCGGGATATATGGGGCTATAAAAGAGTCAGCTTTGGGAAGGGGAGGCATGACGCAGAGGCCTACGTATGTATCGTTTGTAGTAAACATGTGCCCAGTCGCTACGTTTCATTAGAGCCCGTCATGAGCAATTGAACGAAGGCATGAGACAAAAATACACACATCATGGAGAAGTACGGATGTCGTTTGATCCGGGGTTCACATATTCTCAGAGCGGGATTGCGTTGGAGGAGCTATGCGCGTAGTTAAGACGACTGGAGATTCAATAGAGGCGTAATACTACTCACGCCACGAATGAGACTCTTGGTATCCTGATCCATAGCTCTGTCATCCGGAAATTGGAGTTCATCTTGCAGCACTCTCATATACATATCGGAGTGGTTGTTAGCCCAGAATGGTGTCTACCGAGGATTAAGTGTCAATGTTAAAACACACGGATGCAAACGGGGGACATACGATTCCGGTGAGCATCTCGTAAAGCATCGTGCCAAAGCTCCACCAATCGACTTCATAACTATATGGCAAGCCTTGGATAACCTCAGGCGCCAGATACTCTGCAGTCCCGCAAAATGTGCTCGTCGAATCGCTTTGACCGACAGGTTGTCCAGGCCACCCGGACGCAAGCTCTCCTTTCTCGCCCTTCATCCAAGGTGGCGTAGCAGGTTGGGACATGCTTGGGTAGTACTCGGTTCCCTCTCGCGTACCTGATGGCGTTGATGGTGCCGTGGTGGCTGACGTCCGCCTCGGAAACTCTTTCGATAACCCAAAGTCGGTAAGGACGATGTGTCCATCAGAACCGATGAGAATGTTCTCTGGTTTGAGGTCACGATAAATGACACCAGCAGCATGGAGACCTTCAACACCTTCCACGATTTCAGCGGCGTAGAAACGTGCACGATCGCGACCAAGACGGCCCCAACGAGCGAGTTGAGTAGCAAGATCACCGCCAGGATGGAAGTCCTAATGATGACAGCTCAGTAAAAATCTTGGTGGACATGCTTGATATGAGACGTACCATGACTAGGAACAGATTTTCCTTATCATGAAAACTCCACCAAAGCTTGACAACGAACGGATCCTTGTTTTCAGCAGCCATTCGTTTCAACACGGCCTGCTCAGTGAGAGTGTGTTGAAGCTCCTGATGCGCTAACACGTGACGCTTCGTGATGGCTTTGAGGGCAAACAAGTCCGTGGTGGTCTTGTGTCGCACAAGCAGGACTTTGCCAGCGCATCCTTTACCCAACACGCGCAACATCTCGAAGTCATCAATCACCACCTTCCTCTGAGACTTCTTCTCTTCCTTCTTCTTCTTCTCCTTATTGGGGTCGACAGATTTGGACCGTTTCTTTCGCTTGGTNCGACCGGTCGTGGACAAGGAAGAGTCATCCTCCGTTTGCGAGGACGCAGGATNCTGTGACATGGACGTCGCGGAGGACGAGAATGCGCGAGACAGGCGAGTAGCCGCTTTGTCAGGATCAGCTGACTTTGAGCGATGGATCCGACCGCCGGTTGAGGGTTCGGAAGCGATGGGTGTTGAGGGCTCCTCTTCGACCAGGGGAGCGGAAACACCGTTAGGAGCCACGGTAGCGGCTGAGGGAGGAGTCATGACTGAGTTGGTGGGTGTAGGGACGGCGTCGGTGGCGTCGGTGGCGTCGGGGATATTCGATGGACCAGGTATTTGTCGTTCGTCTGTGGCAGTCGCGCCGTGATGGGCATCCTCCACGCCTTCTGCAGTACTCACATCCGCATCTTGAGTATCGATAGGGGACGGCTCTGGGGATGTGCCTCCTTGTATCGCTTGCAAAAAGTCTGGGTCAATCAAGGCTTCTTCGTCCTTGCCTTTCTCAGGCTCTTCCTTAGCCTTCACTTCATCTCCGTTAGCTTCGCCTTCTGTGCGCTCAACCAGAACAGACTGAGCCTCGGTGCTTGTTTCTTCGAGTAGGCTCGTTCGTTGGCTTGGCACGGCACTAGAATCGACACTACTCTTCGGAAGCCCATTGACATCAGCATCAAGCTGAACGGACGGTGAGGTTGGGGACGTATCTCGACCTCGATGTGCAGCGAGGTCCGATCGAACACGCTTAATGGCACGTTCAACACGAACACTCTCCAAATCGTCTGTGCGCACATGAACAAAGCGCTTCCAAACACGGGTTTGACGCAATGTTGGGGTATTTGAAATGGTGGTGAGGTATGGAGCGATGGCAGTGCTAATGGCTGACGGTGGTGTCATGCTAACGGCAGAGCCGTCGCCCTTCAGCGACGTAAAACTGGAGAAGGGGTCGTTTACTTCGGCCGAGGGTGAGGCAAGCGGTGTCGGCAAGCCTGAGGGTGTGCTGGTCGCATTGTTTACACGACGCCCGGATACGGTTCGATGTGTTCGAGACGACGTTGGGGAAGCGAGACGGGAGAGGGTGTTGAGAAACGTCGACTTTCGTTTGGGGGGTGGAGGCAAGGTCGACGGGTCGATGGGCATTGGTGGTAGGCTGGTGCCAGGGTTGGATTCACGCAGCTTTTGGTCAAGCTCGACTATTTCCAAGGCAGTTCGCGTGAGAGTAAGGTTATGAGTCGGAGCTAGAGAAATGGACAGTCAGTAATCGGCTTGTGAATCGTTCATATAGAGTTTAAGACAGGGGAGTAATGGACAGTGGCATCACAAGACCGATAGCGTCCCCCATTGTGCATGTATAAAAGCCAGCGAAAACGATCATAATGTTGATCACGCACTCTTTATATAAAGACTGTACGACCGCGAACTATGTGGACTCTCGGCAACGCTTATGCTCCAATGCCCATCTTGATTATCCACTCGAACGGGTCTTCGAGATGTACGCGATTCGGTCGACACGATTTCTTGCATATTGTCGGTGGTGTCTTGGGTAGTAATGAGAGATGCTGGTTGAGGTTCAATGGTCGTATCAACGGATTTATGCGCGAAGAACGAGGGATCAACGATACTGGCGCTGCCTGGCTTGTGCTTTCGATGGGCTTTGAGACTCGTTGCAGCGTCGAAGCTCTTGCGCGTAAAAGTCAAGTTGCGACCTAGCGACGAGTAATTGGGAGTGGGTGCTTCGGTAGAAACGTTTCTATCGGCCTGTGTGTCTTTGAAAACTGCCCCGAACCCAAGAACGGTGCGAAAGTTTTTCTTCGGTGGTACGTCCGACGTCTGGGTGACAGTCGACGGTACAGAAATTGGCATGCGATGGGCGTGTCGAGGCTAGTGAGAATCAATCTTCGACGTCGAGCGGGCTTGCGACGAAGAGGACTTTTCACTGCAAAGAACTGAACGGTCGAATAATTAGTTGACTGTAGATGGAAAAGAAAGGGTCAAGGATCGATCTGGGCGCAGTGGAAGCGTGTTCAGGCAAATTCCGCTAATATCAGTGTTTGCCTGCTCGTTGCCTCGAGGCGGCGGTGACTCGGAAACAATTGTCTAGGAAGAGCTGGAGCTAGATGATTCCCGTGGCTGGGAGGGTCCCTCGTCGTCGTGGGCGACGATGAGGTCAGAATGTTGGGGATGGTGAGGGAGAGAGGGAAAGGAATGAAGTTGGTTTGAGGAGAAATGGGCGTTGCTGACTTAGCTAATTTGGCAAAGACAAAACATGTCCTTCACGGCTTGTAATCATTCCCACGGTCAATTTTCTAACATCCAAAATTGATCCAAAATTATTATTTTTATCTCAGTATTTTTCCTTATCTCGCCTGCAGAGCCCATCGAGTCCAACCGCATATCTGAGGCTATGACTGAAAACGGCGCAGATACATTCATCACCATACTGATGGGAAACGTCGCTGAGCCAAGGTCATCCCTGTGACGAGGACATGACCTCTGCTTCACCCAAATCGACGTACTGGGTGGAGTGACAACGTGCTTGCAATCAAACCCAGGACCTGACAGTCTTATCAAGTCTACAGGCTCAACGCAAATGCTCTGACAGGACAGAAGCAAGCTTGTCGGTTGCTTCTGGGCCAGCTAACGACGCCCAGTTGCTTCTTCACATACATACAAAATAGGTCCGACTCGCAACAACAACAAAATCCCTGGATCAACGGATTGCGCCGATGACGATAGGGACAGATGGATTCTTTCCAATGCCTGCCAGAGAGAAATCCCCACTTCGGGCTTGAGCCCAGCCTTCGTTATCGACTGATACAAAAAGGCATCTTCGGACAAGCCATTTAATATCCCTGCAATTATGTTCATCCAAGGCGTTAAATAGAAGAAACAAACTAAACAAGGGTGATCAGTCATATCAATCCTGTGCACACTCATCCATCAAGCCCTACGCGGTGAAGGACTGACCAAGGCATCAAACAAACAACCGACATCAGCGCAGTGAAATGGGGAATTGTGGGAAAGTGAGGCTTTCTGACAGGACGGGCAGCTGCTTACCCATAGGGAAATGGATCATTGATCACGATGTAGGATCTCACTTTCATGGGCGCATCATGTCTGCGAACAGCATCACAAACGATTCCTGTCGCGACGTCCGAATGAAGTCAGATTCCCCTGAAGAGCCCCTATTGGTATCCGTTACTGCATCACGGGACTCGTGGTACATAGCACATGATCTGAGTTTAGGATCAGCGCCCTTGAGCGGAACCAATCTTAGGCAAGGATTTCTCACCAAACGTCGTCCTGCAACGCACCCAGCAACTTCCACTCCAATACTTCTTCAATTCCTCTTCTTTCCCCAAGTCCTCCTCCGTCCCCCCTCACGGAAAACTTCCCAAAATCCTTAGCGACTGCCAGTAACCCACTTCGCGTGAGTGCTTGAACTCCGATGACAATGTTGGAGGGTCCTCAATTCGGGGATTTGTCGTCAGCGCACGGAAGACTATGGCTGCTGTAGAGCAGGCTGAGAATGGGATCGCGCAAAGTCCAAAGTCCGAACTCGAGAACCCCGAAACAGCTGTTGATTCAGCCGAGGGGCTAGGAAACGGGTTGCAGAACNGGGGCGGACGATGTCGGCGACGACGGCGACGAAAGCGATGAGTATGAAGTTGAAGTGGGTTCCATCCCTCGATAGAGTGCTATTGGAGTTGGGCCTAATACTCATTTGAAGGATGAGAAAGATGTCGAATACGTGAATGGTGTTGAGGAGGACGACGGTGAATACGCGGACGAGGACGGTGACGAAGAAGACGACGACGACGACGAAGTAAGACTCTCCTTTCTTGCCTCCTAGGCCACAGCTAATGATTATCCAGAATGCACAGAACCTCACCGCCTTCTTGCTCGCCGATGAAAATGTGCGTGTCGCAGTTTGCCCTTGTTCACCTACTCCACTCCCTACACTCCCCTTCCTTGGTTCGTGTTGCACTACAATTCGCTATTCGCTGTTCCCATTTGTCGCCCTTCGGAAGGATTCGTTCAATCTGTCATGATAAAGCTTCTTACGTTGATGTCCTTATTTAGGGTGCCCAAGATCTGGAAGAAGGAGACGACGAGGAATATGCCGAAGAAGGAACGGAGGAAGAGGGGGCGCCCGAAATTCCTACGGTTCTCTCCAAAGGCGCGAAGCGATCATTGGAGGAGACAGAAGGAGACGAAGAGTCTGTCGGCTCGAAGAAAGTGAAAGTTTGACCAAGTCCTCGCGCCGCAGTCGAAATGAGGACCTTCAAATGTAAAATTGCTACTTATATCTTATCTTTATATTATTACCTCCAGCATTGTGAAATTCACAACACAAAGATACATAAATTCAATCAAAAGATCCGCAGGCAACTCCAATATGCATCAAGCGAGAATCGAACTCGCGGCGGGTCGAACGTTGCGGCATGTGGCAACGACCCAGGTTACCACTACCCCATTGATGCGTGATAGCCGCAGACATGGCTAATCATATGAGCTCCCACAGCGATTTGGAAAAGTTCAATAATTCATTACCACCAAGGACATAAACTACGAAGAACAGAAAACTGTGCTAAGCTACCCCAGAAAACTTCCCGCTCAATGCGAAGCCTAGACAACAGGATACCAATCAGGATCTTGACAGAAATAACTATGATCAAGGACGTACATCTTAGAGGCCAAGGAGGCTGATGAAAGCGTAGAGACGGAGGTGGAAAAGGGCGGGGATGATCTTGCAGATGACTCCGAGAACGAGGGCAACAAGGCCGGGAACACACAAGAAGATGGCAGCGCAAAGGTCAGCTACGAGAAGGCTAACACCATAGATGAATATCGAACGGTTGGAAATTAAGCACATGACTTACCCGACAGCGGTGAGGAGAGGCAAGATGACAGTGAGCTTGACGGTAGCGCAGACCTTGATAACGACAGCGAGGGCACCGAAGATGAGCTATTCATCACAATCAGCATAAGTCGCTATAGATCACCGTGGCAAATACGCACGCAGAGGAGTTCGCCCAAGAGGTTGGCAAGATCAACGAGTGCGAGGACCTTGCCATCGAGACTGAGGAGAACGTTGGAAGGCTTGCCGACGAGGAGCTTAACTTCAACGGTGGCAGCGATCACGGCATCTGAGATTTGCTTGCAGAGGGGTGCAACGACCTCGAGGGTGATGTCAGCGCTCACAAGAGCAGCTAAGAACGAACGACCGAAGAGTCAGAATCAGACGACTGAACGAACACAATGGCTCCACTCACAAAGCTTGTTGCAAGCGGGGGCGACCTTGGCCTTGAGATCGACGACGACGGCAGGCAGGCTTCCACAGCCACCGTTGCAGCCAGAGCGACGCTCATGACCCTCAGTGTGCATCTCGGTGAGCGCAGTAGCGATTTTTTGAGCGGGACCAACAACGTCCGCATCGGGGATATCGCGAACATGATGGACGTTCGCCGCATTGATATCATGGGCGTGAACGTTGGCAATCGAGGTGATTTCGGCAACATCGACCTCGTGAGGGACGCCATAAGTAGAAGGCGCAGCGGAGGAGAATGCTGCGAAGGCAAGGGTGGTGAGGGTAGCGAGGAATCCGAAGGAAGGCATTGTGGAGGATATGTAAAGAATGGAAAGGTAAGATATAAAAATCTAAGGCGAGAGGAGAGAGAGATGGAAGAAAACGAAGAGTTCGTTGTGCCTTCTGCGTTCCACTCGACCATCTTTTATACGCTAGAGGCGAAAGGCTGTGGCCCAAGCGCCATCGCAGAGCCGAGACCTAGGGAAGAGAGAAGGAAGCAAACTTGTGTTCGAGACGATCGACCGACCCTGAAGAAGCCTACTCGATTTCGACGCTAGCAATTAATGGGACGTCGGGCGGTACGTCACTAGTGCACTCACATTCCGCACGCAATCAAAGAGGAATTTTGGCGATAGACCATGCTGACCATGCTGAACACTTTCAAGGTGTGTAGAGAGCCTCTGTGCAACTGTCCATGGTCCCACTGATATGACGGCCAAAAACTGTACGTGTCGTTGGCAAGCCAGAGTAAAGAAGCAATAAACATTGAAACAAGACAGGGTCAACCTAAGTAGATGATCGAATTAGACTGACAATTCAAGAAAAATTTACGACACAACGCTTCTCACCTACTCTTCTTCCACTCTTCACATTCATAACGCCGTGATGGGACGTACATAAACGTCACCACGAATTTACTGGGCGGGGCCAATGAATTGATGACCAGTCAGCAGAGGACGGCGGTGAGCGTCCTCATTGGGGGAGAAACAACCTGAAACAACGGCTAATTGACAATGAGGGCGGAGTGGCAAGAGCATATGTGACCGATATGTTGCGGGATGGTCTTCTTGCGCAGGAAGGGTAGATATCGGTATCCGATATTCGCCTCCTAGAGACGCCGCTCTTAAGACGAGTCCGTGACTACATAAGAGCCTGTTCGCATCCACGGAGGCGAGACTTGGAAGACGGCCAGCAGGATGAAAATGAAGTCGAAAGAATTTACCGTACGTTTACGTGTCGAGCCATTGAGGACCAACATCAAGCCCATCGTGTCAGATTTTACCGCAGTCCAACGTTGGCACCAAAAAATGGGAGAGTAACTATAGGACATAGAGACAGAAAGCATTTAGATACATCGTTACTTACATTTACATTATTGTTCTTTTTGTTGTTGCTCGACAACTGAACGAATGACTTGGATCTCTTCCGCCGTCATCTGATCGACCAAGTGCGAGAAATTATTTGTGTTTCGAGTTGCGCACTCTTGGAAGAAATTGAGGAGGTAGGCCTAAAAAGAAGTCAAAATCTCACTCCCAGAAGAGGGGATCGTTGAAGCAACCGGACCTGGATGTCCATTTGGGATATTTCATCGCTTTTCAAGTCTTCGTCATCGCTGGCCTCGAGGACCTCATCGTTGTCGAAGGTCACACCTTTCGGACCGATCAAGTCAGAAAGGTACGCAAACTCATCTTCCTTGGCTCCACCAGCAACGCCGTCATCTTGCCAGTCCTCCTGATACAATATTAGCACGAGGAGAAATGGTGCAGGGGATCGACCTACGTCGTCAGAGTCTACGTCTACATCATAAGCTTCATTGCCTATCGTAGAGTAGACAGCCGCTTCGCCACCAGAGTGCAAGTCACGTAAAACAAGTTTCAGCGCCTTTACCGGGAAAGAAATTGACGTGAACTCTTGAGGTACTGCGTGATAGAGAATAAATCAGCGGTGTTCATGGGGAAACGACCACCAACAGCCAAGCTTATCATACTTTGTTTCGTTCGCGACCGTGTCATGATAACTTGGAGATTTCAGGTCGGACACATATCTGGGTACGCAAAGGGAGGCAAACTCACCATTCTTGGTCTCCGGTCTTATTATCAGATCACCTTTAACCATTAGGTTTTGCAAGCTCGGTCGTTGCGAGACAAATAATTGCGTCAACGCCACAGTACTGAGTCGAAGGGGCCAGAAGCCTTGGAACGTCTCCGCGTTTTCGCACCACGTTTGAATGAGGATGTCTAGGCCAGATCGCCCTTCAATAGACGTAGATTCAAGCAAATCGAGGATAGTATCTCGTTGCTTGTATAACAGATATGTGAATGGAACGATGAGCGACTAATTGAAAGTTATAAATGAGTAGCCTTGTCTATAAGGGGAAGATACTCGCCTGTAGGAATGTAGCAGTTTTGGCTGTACGCATCCGTCCCAGCATGGCTTGCAATAACTCGGGTAGGACGGGTGCTATTGCATCGCCAGTATTCCGTAGGAGATGGATGATGAGGTCGCCAATCTCCAGACCACCAGATTCACCCTCACTCTGCAGTAGCTTGGCTATGACAACGAGGACGTGATCCAGACCAGACCGGCCATTGCCATCATTCCACGCTAGCAGTTGGCTGCAGTCCTTACGCACAACCAAAGTCAAACATCCGACACCGTTCTGGAAAATTTGTTAGTGTCATCGGAGAGGTGCCGAATTATCAACGTTACCTGAAGGATGTCTCTGTCCTCAGCTTCGGCGAGTGTCTTGAACAACACGGGAGCAAGCATAGCAAAGAAGCCATCACCAAGTCCAGATTCGGGCGATCCTCCAAGGACACTCCTCACAAGATCGATACCCGTGCTCGCAATGTACGATTCGCTGGGCTTCGCATTCGCAATGGCGCTACACAAAGTCGGCAACGCTTGTTTGACGACGGTGGGATAAACGTCTGGAGCCGAGGAAGAGGCGAGAATCTGTAAGATATCGGAAAACATCCCCACAAAGATCGGATCTTTGCTGTTCTTGGACCAAACATCTAACAACGCAATGACCAGGCTACTCGCAAGGTCGTGGGATATCCAGCTTCCCGAAGAAACTTTGATAACAACCGAGAGGGTGTCCAAGACCAAAGACAGCGATTCTTCAGAGGTGACGAGGAGGAAAGGGCCCAGGTCCTTTGTAATCCTTTCGACGTAGGGTTGAAGGTTTTTGTCGTCGGCAGCTTGGCAGAATCTAAAAAAGCAAGGTTCGAATGATAAGGTCGATTCAGACGGTAGAAGGGGATGCACAAAAAGCTTACTTTTTGACAGCCTTCACCGCAGACACTTTAACGGGGATGCTGGATTCCGGAGCTTCTAGGACGTGGATGGCGGCCTCTAGATATTGTCCGGCAAGCTGCAAGGGCAATAACTGGGCGTATTCGCTTGCAAAAACAAATGCTCGCCCTTGGAGGAAGGGAAACTCTGGAGTCAAGGTAAGGGGATGATGTAGCGAAGAGGATACAATTGTGATTTACCTGGGAGTTGAAGGACAGAAGGAATAACGTTGGCGAGAAGGTACTCAATGTCGACGGGCTTTCTACCATCATCCAATTCGCTGTCTATGCAGTCCAACAGGGGAGGAGCCTGTGAGCCGATGGCAGCCAATGCAGCCTCCAAGAGGCGCCACCTAGTCCCACCAATATGGTTGAAGGCAGGCAACTCAAAAATACTGGGTACTCACCAGTCCTGATCACCACTGTCCCTTGCTTGCGTAGAGGTGGATACTACTTGTTGTATTATGGTTTGGAAGGTCGTCGCAATTTGAACCGGATTTCGGTCGATCAAGCTCTATGGAACATAATGAGTGTGACTAGAAGGTGAAAAAGTGATAGACACACGGTTAACAAATCAAACGCTGCCACGCGCGTGCCATACACAGAGTCGTTGCCTTCTTGGGCAGTGAAAGCGTTCACATTCGATGCCCATGTTTCCTCCTAGGTCACCAGTTAGCGAAGAAACGATAAGGGAGTTTCGAACTTACATCATCGGTAGTCATTTGTGCAATCTTAAACACTGCCGAGACCAGCAGAGTAGTATTGCTATCATCGAGCCATGCCCCAGCCTTCCCGTGTCTCACAATCCTTCCAACGAAGTCAAATATTGGACACGCCAATTGGGACAAGTCGACGGATTCGTCTTCCGAGGTGCCTGGAGCACTACCCGCATCAGCAGATAAGTAATATTTAGCAAATGGAACATAGAGCTTCTGAAGATGGTCAAGCGACGCTGTAAGGAGGTCGGGAAGGTAAGGAATAAGAGCTTTCGGAAAGGCACTGTAAAGGGTATCCAATGCCTTGAAGACCTGTATGCGAACATGCAAGCTATCCCAGGTTGGAGCGGAGAAATCTTGGGAAGGATCGATGCTGAGCAGAACCTTGAAAGCTTCCAGCCACACGGGGAGGACAGAAGCCGTGGCTTCCCTGACAGCTTGAGGATGCTGCTCTTTGACCATGAACAGGGCCTCAGCGCATTGCCTGAATACGGAGATGGTGCGGGAACGAGTTAACGGAGTATGGTCTGTAGAGCCCAGGATGTTCAGCAAAACGGGAAGTAGATCTCGCAATATAGGTAAAATCTGGTCTTCCGTTAAGTCGGACTTGATGAACTCGGTAAAAACTTGCATGGCTCCATGAATAGAGTCCGGTGATCCAGATGAGAGTAGCTGGAGGAGGTTTGTGAGGAGGTCCGGGTATTCATCAGGCCAGTCGCAATGCGCAATATGCGAAAGTGTCACTGCCTATAAAGATGTGCTTCTAGATATGGTTCGAGAGGATCCCAAGTTCAAGCTCACCGAGAGGGATCGAATCTTTCGCTCAGAGTCAGATAGACCTTGAAAAATGGCCTGGCGCATCTGTCCTTTCGCCTAGACCAAATCATCCAAGTAATCAGAGACCTCTTCCAACAACCCATCTAACGACGTTCACACCTCGAATGGTGGGGCAGCACCTTTGAAACTTTGGAAGTAAGGCGACCAGTGTTCATTGACGTATTTCCTGAGAACGATGCTCGCAGAGTGCTGGGATCAAGGGCGAAGTTATCAAGAAGCCAGCCTTTTGTGCGAATCGAAGGTTATCACTCATCTGGCGCAGCGATACGTCGATACTCTGAATCAAGACCAATTGACACAGCGCAAGGGCCGAATCTAAGCGACATAAGTCGCGTTATCAGTGATATAGCCTACGAGATGAACATACCTGGGTTCGTAAGATCATGACTCAGTTTCAATTCTGCGGTTATCCTAATGTTGGGATCAGAGCTCAGCGTCGCGCGCAACGTCTCGGCAAGGAGCTCTGGGGTGGCCATGATGGTAAAGAAAGAAGGGTGATGGTGGATGTCGCGAGGCAAGGCGCGTTGTCTGTTGTGTTTGTGGCAATTCACGCGTCGGGAGAAGGTCACGCTTTCTCACTTTGAGCCAATCGGGCAGGGAATCATAACAAGCATTGCAAATTGAGCAATTATATCGAAACGAAAACAATGCGATGTAAAATCTAAGGCAACACATTAGACCACGAGTTCCCCTTCGACACTCTCTGGGTCCAGCGCAAGACGTTCAAGGAGGACATCGTATCTGTCGCGGTCGGTACGCTTTAAATAACGCAGTATCTTTGCTCGCTGGTGGACAAGCTTCCGAAGACCCCGACGATTACCAACGTCGCGCTTAAATTGAGTGAGGTGACTCCAAAGATTACGGATTTTGTAAGTCAAGAGGGCAGCTGTGGCGTTCGACAAAAATAATGAGTAAACAAGGTTTCCTGGGGGGTGTTCAGAGAAACGCACCTTGGACCTCAGTACGTCCAGTATCAAACGCATTTTCCCCGACGGAAAACTCAGCAATGATCCTCCTCCTGTTCTCGTAGGCAATACCCGCAGCGTTGGCATTCCTCAGGTCGACAATTTTCGCGAAGATTTGGGTCTTCTGCAACTCTCGGTCAACACCCTCCTCAAGCTTCTCTTTCTTCCTCTCAGGTGACATGTGCGAATGAGTCTCCACGGCGGCTTCGGAGGATAGATACGGCAACTGGTTGAAGAGTTGTTCTTGCACCTCTCCGCTGACACCATAATTCATCGTCTTCGGAATGTCGACGCGGCCTATGGGAAGGTCTATGGGAAGCAGGGGTTCGGACGAGTTGAGGTCCTCTGGTTTCACCAAAACTTTGGCCAAGTCGCAGTTTTGCCATTTGGCTTCTTCACCCGGCCGCGTCCCGAGCACTGGACTGGGTTTGTTGAGGTTGGCGTGCTGAAGTCGTTCTTCCTTCTTTTGTATATTCTGCTTCTTGGTGGCGCGAGCGACTTGTTTCCGGGTGCTCTCAGCACGAAGGAATGGGGAAGTATGCAAACCCGCGCATCTTGGGGTAACGGAACGCGAAGCTTGGGCAACTGGTCAGCAAGAAAGCACACTGAAAACGAGACAGCTTTGACATACTAGAAGCAAGTGAGCTGAGCAGCATCTTCGGGTGCGTATGCCTGCTGCAATAATCGTGAAGGTGGGCTCTGACAAGAGCGGTGGAGGTTTCGAGAAATTGGCCTAGTCGATCGGGTTGAAGGAACCAATAGGAGAAGTTGACATAGGCGCGCGCGATCAAACACAGGAGGCGAGTTGCTTTGAACAAGTGAACACTGAATGGCAATCATTTTGCGAAGCACGTCCACTATGCGGATATTTACATTTTTACTACATACAAGGTCTAAGAATTCACAGCTAACAAACAGTCCTTTATTCCAGTACATTTTTACTTCTTGAGGAGGGCGGGAGGGGTGTGACCAGCAGAGAGCCCCTTGTCGCCAGCGAAGGAGGCATCCGGGAGTTCCTCCCTTTGGGAAAGGTCAGTCGGGAACAATCACAAGGAATCCAAAAAANCTTACTCGATGCGGAGGAGAGCGTTGTACTTGGCAACACGCTCGCTACGGGCAGGAGCACCAGTCTTGATTTGGCCGACACCAAGAGCAACAGCGAGGTCGGCGATGATGGTGTTCTCGGTCTCACCACTGCGGTGGGAGATCATGACACCCCATCCATCAGACTGAGAGAGTTGCGCACTGAGATAGACATTTAGCATAATGTTTGAGTATAAAATGGAGGTCGGACTCACGCCTGGATGGATTCAGAGATGGTACCAATTTGGTTGACCTTGAGCAGGAGGCCATTGCAAGCCTTCTTCTCGATGGCAGTCTTGATACGTGAAGGGTTGGTGACGGTCAAGTCATCGCCGACAATCTGAATGCCAGCCTTGGCAGTGAAGTGTGTCCAGGCCTCCCAGTCATCCTGATCGAAGGGGTCCTCAATCGAAACGATGGGGGTACTTCGCGATGTAGCTCAAGTAGAGGTCGGCAAGTTCAACACCAGAGATCCACTTGGTGGGATCAGAGTTGGCGTTCTTGAAGTCAAGGTCGTATTTACCCTCCTTGTAGAATTCGGAAGAAGCAACATCCAGAGCGATCTTGATCTTCCCTTCGTATCCGGCCTTCTTGATGGCCTCAGAAAGGAGTTCCAAAGATTCATCGGCACCAGAGACGTTGGGCGCAAATCCACCCTCATCACCGACGTTGACAGCTAAGTAGAAAGAGGAGATATCAGTTACTTTGTCCACGAGAAGCACTTAACTCCACCAACCATCGATTCCGTATTTCGCGCTGATGACCTTCTTCAATGTGTGATAAGTCTCGGTACCAATTTTCATTGCCTCCGTGAAGGACGAGGCGCCAGTGGGAAGGAGCATGAACTCCTGGAAAGCCAGCTTATTTCCGGCGTGCGATCCACCATTGATGACGTTGAAAGCAGGGCAGGGCAACACGAAAGGTGGCTTGACTCCCGCGAGATCGGCCAAGTGCTGATAGAGCGGGACTCCCTTCTCTGCGGCAGCAGCCTCGGCTACAGCGATGGAGACACCGAGGATGGCGTTAGCACCAAGCTTTCCTTTGTTGGGGGTTCCGTCAAGCTTGATGAGGAAATCGTCGATATCCTTCTGAGCGGTAACTTTGAGGCCAGAGCCAACGAGAGCAGGGGCGATCGTGTCGTTCACGTTAGCGACGGCTTTAAGGACACCTATAAGACAGTTTTAGTGAGATCGCAGAGATCAGATAAGCATAAGCGATGTCAAACGTACCTTTGCCGACATAGCTGCTCTTGTCGCCGTCACGAAGCTCAACGGCTTCGTGGATACCCGTAGAGGCACCGGAGGGGACAGCAGCTCGGAAGCGGCCTAATCCGACGCGTCCATTGAGTCCTAACATTTGGCCAAGTCATCGGTGTCCGTACCTTTCTCGGTGTAGAGATCGACCTCGACGGTAGGGTTTCCGCGAGAGTCAAAGATCTAAACAACCCATCAGATTGACCACATCAAGGTTCGGCGTCGTTGGAGATGACTTACTTGACGAGCGTGAACTTTGGTGATCGACATGACTAGAGGAGATGGTGGTACGAGGAAGAGAGTCTGATACAATCGACTTGGGGCTGATTGCGCTCAACTTATAACCAGTGCGGTCCTCCGATCTAATCCATTCCCACGGTAGCATCCCCACCAAGTCCGATCACTTACGACTGACCGCGACAGGCTTGCAACAGGCACTTCTAGAATCTGTTTCGCATGGCGCGACAAGAGGATAATTTTACCGTGCGTAGTATCTCAACTGATACTTGGATCTCTTGTAAAGGGGATATGAAACCCACTTCGAAGGCAAAAGGGATTTCTATGCCCGCAAGTTGAACCTGTAAACGCCACCCTCAGCGATTATCCGACGGCGGAATACAGCGCTTTTTCTTACCATGCTTATCAGGATTTTCATTGGACCCCTTGACAAGCACGCTTGAACGCTAGTAGATAACGCGAACCGTTGATGACTGAGATATGCAAGCGGGTTCACTGTGATTGGCCTACCAATGAGAACACTCAAGGGCACGTTCTTGGTCTTGGTCGGCTGATGGATGCGAGGAAGAGGCATGAGTTGCTGACCAGATGGTCTGGCTATCGTTGGGATTGACGTTCGCTGGTTCGGGAAAACGATCTCGGCGGACGTGTAAAAGCCCATCTATTATGACATGGTACTGGTCATAGTGCTACATAACTCTAGAGGGATTCAAGTTAGACACCCAGCAGGAACGTAGGGGGGAAGGCTACTCACATCTACATAAGATTCGATCATGAAGATCCCTTTTTCCCTCTCCGATCCGTTCGCTTACCGACAGGCAAGGACTTCATTACAGCAGCCTTATTCCTATTCTTGTTTTTCACATTGGAGCCAGAATAGAAGTTCTGGGCTTTTTTCTAACATGGAACGTTAGTGACTTTCAACGGTGCTTCATGATAGGGACTCACTTTGTTGGTCTTCATGCGGGGCTCTTTCTTCGGTTGTTCATCGTCAGAAAGTGGTGGAGCCTCTGAACGTTCCTAGTCAATGCTGTGTGCTGTAGCCAAAGCGTCAAGGCCACTTACCGGCAACTGGAGAGCTGGGGGCGTTGCCCGAAGGCGTTGGATCACAACCAGTGAAGACATCGTTCCATGATAACTCTTCCTCTTCCTCGCCGTTCTCATCGTTCGACTGAGAGTCGTCTTCAGCTGCATCATCTCCTTCAACTTCATCATCATCAACATCAGCAGTAAACTCCTCTTCCAGAGGTTGCACATCCTCAGGGACAAACGTGTTTTTCTGCATTATCGAGCCCAGGTTTTGCTTCACGCTCGGAGTGCTCTGGTCAGCGTCGTTAGCCTTTCCTTTTCCTTTCACATCCACGCTCTTCTTCTTCGCTTCCTTCGCCTCCGTAGCATTCAGCTCTGCCGAACGTTCTGGAGGAGGTACAAAGAATGGAATGCGCCCCCGAACCCAATCACTGAGCACTATTTTCGCGACAGAATCGACGTCCGGTTCACCATGCTTCAATAATCGGCCCTTCATCCGGGCGAGACGATCCAAGAAGACCTCTGGGTCCCAGCTCTCGGACGGATCAGATTTGTTGGGCAGATCGATACCATATGTGCGTGAGAGGTACACAGGCTTGACGCGTTTGAGGAGGGCCGGGATGTGTTCCGAAGGTGTAGGCAACGCCTCGACGCGGACGACGCCCTTCAGGACAGTTGATGTGTCATCATCTTTCGCAGAGGTCGGTACGATGCCAGGACAATCGATGAGGTATATCCGACGAGTCAGGGTGATATACTGCCAAACCTGCAGAACACTATAGTAACCGAAGTCATATAGTCAAAGGAGAACGTTGAGGCTTACCTTGGTTTCTCCGGGTACCGGTGCGACACGGCAGACTTTGCTGCTTTTGATGGTGTTGATTACACTGCTCTTGCCAACATTGGGATAGCCGACAAGACCCACAGATATCTGTTTTTTKGTCCGAGTGGAGCTGAGCGAATTGGCGTAGAAGCTGTATCAATGAGCCTTTGCCGAAGGAGTGATTAGGTGATGCATGGAAAGCGATGGTGGGATAACGAGGTGTTAAATGTTGAATATAGCGTGCGGTGACCCAGCTTGGCACCAAGTCGCATTTATTGATGATAAGGACGACTTGTTTGTGTGCCTTTTCTTTCTTCAGATACTCGAGGACAGACTCGCACATCGTTCCCATGGGATCGCGGGCGTCCAGTACGTGGAGAACGACATCAGAGGAGTCGATGACTTTGTAGAGCTCGCCATAGATACGTCTTGAGGTACCCTTGGCGTAGATGGGTTCGAAGTAATCCGCGTGGGTTTGAGGCTCAACGATAGACGAAGCAAGAGGTTCTAACCGCCAAGATGATCAGTCGGTCAGCTAGGTATGCCGACAGCAGCACTTACCTATGACACCTGTACCAGACGATGTGGCAGCCTCATCGGCTTGTTCAGCAGCGGAGGCCCCCGCTTTCCCAAGTTCCTCAAATGAACCTGCATCGATCCTCGGTCGCTTTCGTTGAGCTTTGGGTCCAAAGGTCTCTGCAAAAGGCTCGGTCTCCACGATATGGCTCTCTAGATGGGCCGATTGACAAATTAACGGTTGGTATATTT